>VUQI01055375.1:47013-64210 GCA_015106735.1 Paratilapia polleni | reverse complement strand
AAAAAACTGAAATATCACATTTACACAAGTATTCAGACCCTTTACTTAGTACTTAGTTGAAGCATCTTTGGCAGCCATTACAGCCTCGAGTCGGTTTTGCGTATGATACAATAAGCTTTGTACAGCTGGATTGGGGGATTTTGTGCCATTCTTCTTTGTAAATCCTCTGAAGCTCAGTAAGGTTGGATGGGGACTGTCTCTCCAGAGATGTTCAATAGAGTTCAAGTCAGGGCTCTGGCCAGGCCACTCTAGGACAGTCACAGGGTTGTCCCTAAGCCAATCCTGTGTTGTCTTCGCTGTATGCTTTGGGTCATTGTCATGTTGGAAGGTGAACCTTTGGCCCAGTCTGAGGTCCTAAGCACTGTGGAACAGGTTATCATTGAGGATATCTCTGTACTTTGCTCCATTCAGCTTTCCCTCAACCCTGACCAGTCTCTCAGTCCCTGCTGCTGAAAAACACCCCCACAGCATGATGCTGCCACCACCATGCTTCACTGTTAGGATGGTATTGGGTAGGTGATGAGCGGTGCCTGGTTTTCTCCAGACATAACATTTAGAATTCAGGTCAAACTGTTTAATCTTGGTTACATCAGACCAGAGAATCTTGTTCCTCACAGCCTGAGAGTCCTTCAGGTGCTTTTTTGCAAACTCCAAGTGGGCTTTCGTGTGTTTTGCACTGAGGAGAGGCTTCCGTCTAGTCACTCTGCCATAAAGCCCAGATCTGTGGAGGGCTGCAGTGATGGTTGTCCTTCTGAAACTTAATCCCATTTCCACACAGGATCTCTGGAGCTCAGTCAGAGTGACCATCAGATTCTTGGTCACCTCTCTCACTAAGGCCCTTCTCCCTCACTTCCTCAGTTTGGCCAGGTGACCAGCTCTTGGAAGAGTCCTGGTTATGCCAAACTTCTTCCATTTGAGAATTATGGAGGCCACTGTGCTCTTGGAAACCTTCAGTGCAGCAGAAATGTTTTGTAGTCTTCCCCAGATCTGTGCATTGCAACAACCCTGTCTCTGAGCTCTGTAGACAGTTCCTTTGACCTCATAGATAGGCCTTCTATAGAGAGGTGTGTGTCTTTCCAAATAATGTCCAATCAATTTAGTTTACCACAGGTGGACTCCAATCAAGCTGTAGAAATATCTCAGCAATGATCAAGAGAAATCTGAGGCACTTGAGCAAAATTTCAAGTGGTTTTGCAAAAGGTCTGAATACTTACGTAAATATGATATTTCAGTTTTTTCTGTTAATAAATTTACAAAAAAATCCTAAAATTCTGTTTTGAATTTGTCATTATGGGGAACTGAGTGTAGATTAATGAGGGGAAAAAAAAAGAATTTAAACGATTGTAGCATCAGGCTGCAACATAACAAAATTAAAAGAAGGGGGTCTGAATACTTTCTGAACCCACTGTAACTACAGCATCATTAGCCACCTGCCTGCAGTGTAAGTAGTTATATTTATTGGAACTTTATTTTCAGTTACTTGCTCTTTACTTGAGTATTTCCCCTTGATACAGCCTCTTCATTACAACTTACAGTGGAATATTGTATTTTCTACCTCACTCAATTTATTTGAAACTGGTTACATTTCAAATAAAAATTCACATAAAAAGCTATATAATCAGTTCATAAAATACAACCCAGTGTTTAAGATTAAACCAGTGGCTCCCAGCCTTTCTGGTCCCCAGTAATGTAGTGTCTAATTCAGGCCCTTTATCACATTTCAGACATTTATACATTGCAATTCACCAAAAAGAGAGACACCTAATGAAATTTGTTTCAATCTTTCTACTCTCCAATATTTCATAATGTATCCAAATTTTTATCATTAAAAAATCTGGTTTTTTTTCTTTAATTCTATTCTGTCCCATTAAAGAGGACCTAAGGATTTCTCTCTAATTACTATCATTTTACTACTTTTGCAACAAGCTCGGCCCTCATTTTTATATACGCTTCAGTCACAGTCTGTCGACAAAAGCACAGGCAGTACAACTCACAAGCACTGGGTGCTGCCCCTTGGCAGGCTTCTGGAAGTTGGCCTATGAGAAGAAAGAATGCTTTTATGACAGAAGCTAAAACACTTTTTTCAGAGAATGAACCTGGGATCTGCATCAAGGGTCAGTGTGAGATAAACTGGGATTATTTTTAACTGTGAATAATGCAAAGCTAGAATAGGGCTCCCTGAATTTTTGTATTTTTATTTAACCAGGATAATATGACTCTTGAGATTAAAAATCTCTTTTGCAAGAGTGTCCTGGACATCATAGACAGAAAAAAATATATATAGCATGAATTTAGCAGAATTGTCCTCCATTCATTGTCTCAGATTTATCTTGTGGCCTTTTGAAAGGGCCCAAACGTGAACTTAGTAATGGCTGAAAAATAAACAGCCTTCCTTTTAAAGCAGTTAAAACTAGCTCTGCTACTTACATACTGACGCATCATTATTGATAATGAAATATATTACATCAGTCAGAGCTGTAGATTCCTGGACAATAACTACTTTTAATACTTGGGTAAATTTAGCTGATAATATACAATTACTTTTCATCTCATGGAATATTTTTATATTGCTGTATATGTACTTAGACTTGAAGTGGAGCTCTTATGCTCATTTCCAGCTCCATATTTTTATACTAGAGTAGCTTAGCATGATTCACAGTTCAAAAATATTCCTCTTTTATCCTATACTGGGCCTTGGTGCAGCCCCTCCTTTCTTTGTCTCCCTGAAACAAGCAGTTTTAGCTCTCTTCCCCTTCCCTTTAACACAGCTTTTTTCTGATTGGTTGGTCTTCACAAACACAAGATTTAAACAGCATGTAGGTGGGGCTTCAGCTGTGTGCCTGAGATGACCATATTAGGGATATTGACTCTCAACGACATCACAGAGAGCCAAGATTAGAAAAAAACTGTCTGAAACAGAGTGTTTAGAGCAGCCTGAACCCTTAGCTTTTAGCTCAAACAGGTTACTTGCGCATAAAATGACCTCATTATTTGAATCATGTTTAGTATGACCATCCACCATTATAATAGTATACATTCCAGATCACGAAAAGCATAACAGGTAAATTTTTTAGGGTTTTTTTTTTTTTTTTTTTTTTTTTTTTTTATAAAAAAAAAAAAAAATTAATTTATTTTTTTTTTTTTTTTTTTTTTTCTTTACAGAATTGCTCTAGTTGCTTCACGCAGTTTGAATGTGGAATAGTCAGAGCAGTCATAACAAGTCAGGCTCTCCTGCTAATTATTGACATTAATTTATTTAAGAGAGTACAATAAGCACAAATAAAACACCTTTAACACTGATCTCTACAACAGAAACTGCAGGGGTTTTGCTATATTTAGAAATTTGAGGAGCTGAGCAGTAAATATTAATGCACTGAGTCTGCAGGGAATTGTCGAGGCTCAAAGAAGGAAATCGTTTTAAACAGTGTGTTGATTTATATGAATATCTACTCTATGTAAGGGAAATCCACTGGTAAGAAGAAGTCAATATAGCGGTGCTAGAAAGGGAAAATGTATCACAGTAGCATTGTGTTTTGGCTTTGGCAGTGTTGTTCATTTTCTGTTTGGCTCCTGGCACCATCCATTTTTTTTTCTTGTATTTTGTTTTATTTCAGTCCATGCCCTCAACCCAGAATCCATTGTACTTGTCCCACCCCCCACAGCCACACATTAGTCCCCCAGGCGCTTTGGATGGGTCTCTGACAACTGGTGGTCACATACTGAGGACATGGGGCCTCAAAATAGGCTTATGGGAATTAAGGACTAATGAATAAGAGAGCTACTATAATAGACACCAAAATTAGAAAAAAAAAAAACTTATAGTACAATACATTTGCTGTGTTACTGTCCACCACTGGAAGAAATTTAACAGCAATGAGTATTTCTAGAAACAGTGTCCCTTTTAAACACTGCATGTATGAATATGTTTACATGGGCATAAATATCTGGGTTTTGAGTGTTTACATGCCATAATATTCACCTTTCTATCTGAGCACTTCCAGGAAAGCATATCATTAGTTATGATTAACTCTTGATGTATGAGTCCAGATGTTGACAGTCAGCATGGGCTTTACCTGACCCAGTAAAATCTGGAAAATTTACAGAGGGCACTCCATGTTGCTGCTGCATAGATTTCTGAAAAGGAACCCCTCTTTCAGTGATGTGGCCGCTGATGTAGTCAGCCTCAATAAAGCAAGTTGATTTAAATGAAATTCACCTGATAACATCCACAGTATACGTGTAATGGCAAAGAGGGGAAAGCAATCAGAAGCCAACTAATTGCCAATAAGGCCTAGGGGTAAAACAAATAGCACTAAAAATAATAAAAAATAATAATTGCAAGAACAACCAACTCAAAGTGTTTATCAAGATTTGTGACAGCATGGCCTTTACATGTGCAGTATATAACCAGAATATTCCAGAAATTAAACCGTGAAAACAGAGTCAACACACAAGCACAGAGTGGCTAGGTAGCTCCAACTTTGTCTCTAGTGCAGGTTTAATAATGCGGGTTTGTGGTTTCTGTGATACGTGATAAATGATTCCCTCCTTTTGTATGCTGTTCACTATAAATAAAGCACTGAACAACTACATTTCATCCTCTCTCCGAGGCAAGGGTGAGCCTCTGACAGCCTATTACTGTACAGCATAACCATCTGCAACATTAGCTTTATAGGCCTGCTGGTCCAACACTAACAGATGCAGAGTGCCCCTAACAATATGCTCATAATGGCCGGAGGACGTTGTGTTTTGGCCGTGTTTAAATGAAGTTCAGTTGGCTACGTGTGGACAAGTGCTGTAGTGAGCAACTGTGGCTCTGTCTCAGTGGATGGTAGGACTTAAATGTAAATGATAGCCACTGTCTGATGAGTTGCTCCATGAAACAGGAAATCCTTGCCAATGTGGTCTCGGCATCACCTGCTCATGTGTGAAAAGTTGTGTCCAACAGATAAATTTGTAGAAGGGGCAGTGGTAAACCTATAAAAATAGCTTGCCAGTGGGCGTTTCTAAATTTCCCTCACTTTCTTGGTAGCTTTTATTGTGCCTTATTCTGTTCTGCTTACTGTCAGGAGTGAGATTACTGTTGTAGCGTTGGTTCTTTTTGAGGTGAATGAAAAGGTCAAAGGTAGTGCATGACTGAAGGAGAATAAGTCCTTATACATTTAGACATACAGGGATAATTCAGGCTTGTTGTTATGACAGTATTATCATTTTAAGGCTGATAGCCATACTAATTTTTAGTTTTTGCCTCCTTGTATGGATGCCTGTGTGGTTTTGTGGGAATGTACCAAGCATCAGAAGTGAGCATAAGTCCCCACTATTCCACACACTCTTTATTCTTTAATCCGTCCCTCCCTCTTTCCTCTGTCACTTTTAAATTCTCTCATTCTCTCCTCAACTTTGTTCATGTTTCTTCTTCAACCTGGCAATTAAAAAAAAAAGAAAAAACTAGTCACTGGTCCTTATCTCTCCATCTATTCAAATAGAGACAAAAGATCTATAGATAGATCCATACATTCATAAATGCATCCATGCTGACATTAAAAAAGAAAACGAGGGAGAGGAGGGGTATTGTTAGATTGAATGACAAAAAGGAACAGTGTTGTGACAGTGAGCAGCTGGTGTTTCCAAGTGTTGACAGGCGTTGTTTTTGTGTGTGTGTGTGTGTGTGTGTGTGTGTGTGTGTGTGTACGCGTCCGCTTGATGGAGACAGATTGTGCTGTGATTGTTCATTTCTGAACAGGACTCTGCTCATAGGGGTTATTGACGGCATCTGCGAGGGAAAAGACAAACATGACAAATGGCGCTCAACCAAATGTCTGTCTTCATTCTGTCTCTCAAGATATTTTCATGGCCTAAAGGCTTAAGGAGTCAACATGATTGGTTTATTAGCAAACTTTAGATGTGGCTTAAAGCTAGTTTGAATGCTAGTTTGTGGGAAGTTCGGATTTGTCAAATCAACATCTGTTAAACTGATTTGGAGCTTAAGTTAAGTGAGATTAATTACTGAGAGTCAGTGCTAGTAGTTTTTACATCAGTGCTCTTACTATGTTGTGATACATGTACCCTGTTTGTGTGATAGGTGTGTTTGCAAGGGGCTTGATAGTAACCTTTACGTTTAGTCTGACGGTACCATATGCTGCTCCACTTTCTAAATAATGTGTAACAAGTAACCAAGCGCTCACCTCCACCTGTGTTCACTCAAACACATAACAGGTCGCATGTTGATAGCACAAATTACTGTACTCCTGTGTGTTCTCACATGTTTGTGCCACAGGTCGCGGTCTATTAGTGGAGCCTCATCTGGTCTCTCCACCAGCCCCCTCAGCAGCCCACGGGTAAGTCGCAGTCCTCAGTTCACTTCCAAACACACACACATAAAACACACACCTCTTGACCCAGTTCTTAGGTAACTAGTTGTTCATCTTCAGGGATGATCACTAACAAACTACTGCTCATCCCTTTTTATTGATGTGATATTGTTGCTTTTTAAGTCAGCGAGAAAAAATAAAGTAACATCCCAGTCTTTTTTGACCCTTAAAGAAGTACACACTCTAAGAAAACAATATTTCTCTGCAAAGCAATATTTTTCCACCCTTCCATTTTACGATTATATAAACTGCATATTTATCAGCCTTGAAGTATCTTATCTACCTTTGTGCCTTGAGAAAGTAGAGGTCCACTTTAATTACCTTTTCATATTGTGTTATATCAGGCTTTTCTGTGTGTCCATATACTTTAGATGTTTCTGTTAATGCCAAGTAAAACACACTGATGAATGCACACAGGAGACGTGACAGCACAGCAAACTTTCTCCACCCCGCAAAGCCTCTTCTCTCTCCATCCTCTGCTCTTATTATCCCTCTCTCTGTTTTCTATGGCCTGAGCTCTTTGGAAATCCAGCTCAGGGAATGCTTCACAAAATCCCACTTTCCTTTGCTCAAAGCTGGGGAGCTTGTAGTAAACTTTTCCAGCTGACTAACCTGAGAAGGCTCCAGATTAGCCAGGATCCTAAGACGAGCTTCTCACACCACACAGGTTCTTGCAGGCTTATCTGAAAGGGAAATTGATTTCTCAGACCTAACCAAAGCCTGGATTGTGTTCTCAGCAAGAAGCTCTGTGTGGGGTTATTTTCTCAGACTTTGCTTCTGGAAGAAAGGAATGTGTTGAAGGAAAAATAGTGAACCAGTGTGACTGCAAATTAACTATTCAAAATCAAGACATCAATAAATAATTAGGAAATTTTACTGCAGAGATGTCACCTTCTGCCCGTTTTTCAGACAGCCCAATTGACCTTATGTCTCATCTATTTGTGTTTGCTTGCTTGTCTCTGCTGGGAATGCCTTGTATGTTTTATACAAGTAAAGTCCATCTTTTTGTGTTTTGTTTGGACTTTTTTGAAATTGGGCACATTGCTTGCTGGTTTTGTTATTCCCATTTCATTTTTGTTTTGTTTTCCTTTGACATGAGTCACTGAATGGTCTTTGTCATGTTTCTTTTCTCTTTTCCACCATCTTTCCTGTGTGCATGCACTTCTTACCTGCCTCCAAATTCATTGGCTACTTCTCCCTCTGTCTGTGTGGTGGTTTACTATTCCATTTCTATCCTCACTCTGTGTATTTGTGTGCTTGCATGTGTTCCCGTGTGTGTGTGTGTGTGTGTGTGTGTGTTTCATTTTCCACTTGCTCTTGCTCTTGGCTGTATTGTGCTTTTAATCTAGCCTGTCAGAAAGTTTGGTGTACCACCTCAGTCCCCAGACTTGTCCCAGTCCCCTAACACCAGCCCCTGTCCATCCCCTGAGCCTGTTCCAAATCGCACAGGCCAGCGTATCTCCACCCCCAACTCACTCGCTCCAAACAGTGAGCCCCTGCCAGAAGCACTCAACAAGACGCAGACACTCCCTGCCAAGACCAAAGCTGTCCCAAAGCCCCTCCAAGCCACACGATCAAACCCACTCCCTGAAACCACCCCTGATCCAGCACCTTCAGCCAAATCAGAGCCCTCCACTCCCTGCCAGCTTCCATCACACCCACCCTCTGCCTCTGTGCCTCCTACCCCTACATCTCCATCTTCCCCATCCTCCCCCTTTTCCTCATCTTCCATCACCAGTGCTCCCACCTCAAACACCCCCCATGTACGACGCGCTCATTATGCTGCCAACCCCCAACTCTCTGTGCCCTTCAGCCCTGTGGTGCCCCTGTCACCCATCAGGCTGCACCATTTTCACCCTGTGGCACCAGTCCCTTCTCCATTTACTGACCACCCGCCCAAATCTATCCCCCTCATACAGGTTACCCCTCACCCCTCCCCTCGAGGCAGCCCCCTCCCCACCCCAAAGGGCACCCCAGTGCACACTCCCAAGGACAGCCCAGCTGGGACCCCTACTCCAACACCGCCCCCAAGCCCCTCCATCGGAGGCATGCCTTGGAGGACGCGTCTCAACTCCATCAAGAACAGCTTCCTGGGCTCACCACGCTTCCATCGCAGGAAACTTCAAGGTCCAGTTCAGCTGATTTATATAAAAAATTATTGAGTAATCCTACAATCTTGTAATTCCTGAAAGGTTTTACTGTACATTGCACTGTAATATACTTTTTTGATGCTCTCTAAATCTTTCACAACTGTCTAACATTTAACTCTGCTTCCACAGTTCCCACACAAGAGGAGATGTCCAGCCTCACACCAGAGTCTTCCCCAGAGTAAGTAGATGCTGTCCGTTTTGAAGCCACCACTACTATCATAACTATGCATAACCTCTCAGCCCCTCAGCCACTGGCTCAGACAGGCTCGCTGTCGATTGCATGATGTTTTGGAAAGTGTAACATCTATGAATGTTTGATTTTTGCCTGCTGAGTTCCCTGTAATGACCTCGGGTTGGAAAGACAGCACACTAGCAGGAGGTAGTGAGTTGGTTATAAGGGAGGAAAGGCAAGCCTGTGTGATGCTGCTGAGTTCCCATGGGCCTGATAACTCAAGGTTGGCCTAGATATGCCTGTTTGGTTGGCTGGCTCCTGTCTGGCTTGGTCATTTCCACCTGGCTAGATAGGAATGTCCTAACTGGAAGGAGTTGGAGAATTGATGGCCGGGCTGGAAGTGTACAGTCACATCAGCTATAATCCATTTCTTACCACAGAACAGTGCATCTTCTAAGTCTGTTTCCATATTTTATTAGGTATTTATATCAGTTTAAATGTTATATTAAGAATTTTATATATTAGATTTAATGTTAATTCTAGAAAACAGGAGTCCATATGGCTTATTAGTGGTTGGAGGTGCACCTGGGCTGAGGCCAGTAGTGAATTCATCTACCTCTGCTCCTTCTGTTCACAGAGAGACTCATTTAAACACCCCCCACCCCCACCAAAACAGAGTATCCTCTGCTTGCTCCTTTAAATCCCTAGAGAATTGTAGTATACCAGTAGGCCTATACACTGCTAAACAACTTTCTTTTTGTCCTTCCTCACAGACTTGCCAAAAAATCCTGGTTTGGTAACTTCATCAACCTGGAAAAAGAGGAGCAGATCTTTATTGTCATCAAAGACAAGCCTCTCAGCTCCATTAAGGCAGACATTGTTCAAGCCTTTCTCTCGGTATACACACCACTTTTTTGCTAATTTCTTTCTCTGTCCCTTCTTCTGCTGAACCCCTGAACCTTTTCCCATCTGCTGCCTGCCCCCTCTGAAACACTATATCTGTGTGTGAATTCAGTCATATCACCTGTGTATTTGCTTTCTAATGCAGGATGTCAGCTATGCTATGAGGCAGCCTCTCTCAGAGTGTTTGCTAACGTGCCTCTGATTTATGTAGCAGTTCAGTAAACTGCTTGTATTCACCGCTTCTATTTTCTCTTTGACTGCAGACCCACTTGAGGTCAATAGAAAATCAACACTGAGCTTTGATCATTAGCATATAGATGCCTTGCCCTCAATACAGTGCTATGAGCATGTGTGTTTGTATATTTAGATGTGCAGTGTGAGAAAAAGTGTAGATTGCATCTGTGTGTGTGTGTTGTGTTTTATTGTAGTGTGGTTCTACAAATTCATAGCACTTTCAGTAAGCGCAGCAGAATCAGTATCAACAAACATTAAGCAGTGGTAGTTGATATTCAGAGTACATAATTGAACACAACCTATCCTCACCCCAGTTAGATTTAACAAAGTCTAAGTAAATACAAACTCTGCCAGTGCGGGTCAATGTCAAATCTGTTTCCTCATCCCTGGAGGAAGCTATTTTCCTTTGGGTTATGCTAGCTGGTATTCCAGACAGGAGATTGGCACCTGAATCAGTGGAATTATACCTCTCAGCACTCTCACATTAATGGAATGTCAAACCCTCTCCAGCACTATGGCAAAACGTGACAATTTCAGGGCTCACCTGTTCATTGGGCATACAAATTCATTTTAGGTGGGAGAGTGCAATGTTGTTGGATGACTCAAGATTACATTAGCTTAAGTCTCTCTGGCATGCATGGCTACTCCCCGAGGCATTAATCTCCTTAGAGTTTCAACTGTGGCTCGTAGTATGTGGAGGGTATTTTAATGAGGGTTTATTCACCTTGTCATTTGCAAGGTGTGGGAGAAAAATTTAACATCAGTGCTTCCTATGTATAATCCCATTACTTGTGTCTTTCTGCTACCTATTTTTATTCCTATCTTTTCCTCTTTGTGACATTTTCATTTTGTGATTCCCTTTTTTCTCTCAGATTCCCAGCCTGAGCCACAGTGTCATCTCTCAGACCTCTTTTCGAGCAGAGTACAAGTCAACAGCCGGCCCCACAGTCTTCCAAAAGCCGGTCAAATTTCAGGTGGATATCACCTACACAGAGAGCACAGCTGCCACTAAGGAGAATGGCATCTACTCTGTAACCTTCACCCTGCTCTCAGGTTAGGACACTTCAGTATGCATCAAAACATCTCAGCATTTCCATCTACTTCTACTCATTTTTTATAATGGCTGTCCCTGTTCAGGAAATTACAGTCACGGCCTTTAGAATCAAAAGAAGACTGTTAGTCCATCTGCAGTAATTTATATTTGGTAGTATGACTCTGTTCTGGGACCTCTCCATACTTCCATGTGCATACATGGAAAAGCAGAGGCAGGAAAAGCAGCAGTAAGACTCCCTAAAAACAGAGCAAGCATCAGTGACAACAGATATGACACTGATCAAGTCAGATACAGCATTAAAAAGAGGATATATCATGGGGCAGGGTTGCAAAGTGACTTGGATGTACAGCAACTGTAGGCAGACTAAAGCAACTTAAATAGTGTGCCCTATCTGAGATTTGCCAACGATATGCATAAAAGGGTATTTTCTGAGCCATCAGCTGATGTTGGGCTGGAATTGATATCAGCTGATCTGCCAGGATTGCAGGCTGAGCTTAACTTTGTGGCCTGCATGAATTAACGCTTTTCTCGGTTTACATCAACATCCACGGGCACTTCAAGTTGGCCTACATGTGTCTTCGCTGTTTGAGATTCTAGTAGATGCAAACAATATAACAAGAGAGCTGAAAATCAATGAAGAAAATGCTGTAACAGTATTTAAATATACTGCCCTGCCCACAAGGAGGGAATCAGTCCCCTAAAAATTCACTAAACCATGTATTGTTTTTGTAGTTAAACAAAGCTGAAGTCCATAAAGAAAGGGTCAGGTTTAAGCCAAGGATCTCAACATATCACAGAGGACAGACATGTATACATTATTATGTCATTTGAACAGATGGTGTCTCCATCTCATTAGCCTTATACTATACAGGTCTTGGGAAATCCAAGCTCACAAGTGACAAGTGAAACACTTTGAATGTCACACTTCAAACTAAAGATTAACTTTATGTATATCCAACAAACAAATAATCCTGAAGTGCTGTTTTCACATGTGGGCGTTTGTAAACTCGCTGAAATAAATGTCTGCCTGTGAATTTTAAAGTTTTTTGAAACCCTGAATGCTTGATAAGATTTTCCCTCAAACCCCCCTGAGCGTAACAAAGTGAAGTCAGGCTATACACAATTCCACACTGAAATCATGTGTTAATGCTTAGTTGTGCAGAAACACCTGCATGCTCTCTTTCACTCTCCTCCTTCTGTTTCACATAAATGGGGGCACAGCCGAGCTGAATGGGGTGTAATAGAAGCCAGTTCTTCATGTCACTGACCGTATACTGTACACAACAGGTAGACAGCAGGAGCTCACAGCAGCACTTGTCTCTGGCCCCCATTTATAATCTCAGGCTTTCTGCAATTCTCCAGCTCGCATTTTGCACCATGTCCATGTCCTTGTTTGCTTTTCCTTTAAAAAGCTGTACCTTTAATCTCTTTGATTATTGCACCTTCATAGCAGAGGAGACATTTTAGGTGTTTTTCAATGTGATAACTTGTCTCCTCCCTCCGTCACTTTTGTCTCAGGTCCTCCCAGTGAGTATGCGTTAGAGAGATGCAAGGAACTAAGAAATTCTTAGTTCCATTAAGCCATCAGTTACATTTGATGTGTTGAGGTGTGTCATCTATACATCACACCAAAAAATGAAAAAGAACTTACACAGCCAAGATACACCTGTGTTTCACTGCTCGAATCCCTTCCAGAGGCTTCCTTGTTTCTTGTCTCCTTGAGGTTCATTTAAGGGACTGGTAGATCCTCCAAGATGGCAGAGGGGGGCCACGATTTCCAAGTCACCGGAGGAGAGTGGAAGTGAGGAAGCATAAGTTAGCGTGGAAGAGAACAGGTGTATTAATGACGGCAGCATTGCACTCACAGGAAGTGCCCCTTTTGTGCATTCTTGTTTACTGTCATGGCTTACTCAGACACTTAATGGAATAGAGCCATCATTTATTCTACCTCTGCTTTACCTACCAAGACAACTGTAAGTGTTTTCCAAAAAAAAAAGTCTGTTATACCAATATTCATACTACGTGTTTATCTATATCTCTGTGAAGGACCCAGCCGGCGCTTTAAACGAGTAGTGGAGACGATTCAGAGCCAGTTGTTAAGCACACATGATCAGCCTGGGGTCCAACAGCTTTCCGGTGAGTAAGAATTCCTTATCAAAAAATATAATAAAAAGAAATTCCAAACCTTTTCCAAAACCCGTTCACCCATTCCCCTACCGCCTCATCTGCCCATCCCACCCCCCCGATGAGCTACTCTCACTGCTATAGCTAAGCTAAATCCTGCCCCCTCTCTTCCGTATGCTTGAAATCCTCAAGCCACTCTCTCTTCTTCTCCAAACGGCTTCCTTTGCATGCCCACGCCTCACTGCTATGAAAGGGTGGGAGCTGCTCTCAAGCACCGACTGCGGGTCAAATGTTGTCTCGCTGCCTACTGGCAGTGAAGATTAGAGTAGAGGTAGGGTAAGCTGATTCACATTCTGTTACTCCTACTTTCAAGACTGATCACTGGAGCCTGTCACCATGGCAACACCTCTGCCCCTTAACACACTCCCACAATGCATTGCGCCAAATAGAGACACCACACCTGATAAGTGCTCTCTCTGTATCTCCTGCGCTTTCTCTCTGTATGTTCACCAGACTTCTTTAGAAGCAAGAAACAAAAACCTCTAAAGTCAGCGATATTCATTTGATATTCAGACATTATTAGACTTTCTTCTTCTTTTCATCTTTTCAATAGTTTCAGGGGTGGCACTGAGTCTCAGCAAGTGTAAGGCTGTTTTTGCCCCACTGTGGCTATATCCTGTTTCCTAAATGCAAAGTCTGGATAATAAAGAGAGACATAGGGCTCCTACTCACACCCTTCTGCTCTTTGCATGTTGACTCTTTTAAGAATCACTGCTCCGTTTGTGTGCATCTCACTCGCCATCCAAGAGCTCCATCTGCTGGCCAGACAGGGGAACAACATTGGCCTGTTTTATATCAAGAGGAAATGTTATTCATTCATCCCATATGTGTGGTGTCTGAATGGCTGCGTCTTTCTTTATCCTCTTAAACTCATTTCCAGTTCCATGCCAGATGCAGCTTATTGAGCAGCTACTTCCGCCATAGGTCTTGCAAGTATACTCCACTATTGTTGTATCTTGTAAGTGCGAGCTGTGTCTTTGCTCTGTGTCTTTTATGCAATATTACTCTCATTGGCACTCAGAAATGAACAGCAGTCATAACAGCTGTTATGATATTTAACAGTCTGTTATCATTGCTGTGCCTCAGTAAGTTTACCAATTATTTTTGATCTTTTTATATCATGCAGCTCATTACCAGGCTGAGGTGTGGGAAGGGTAAAATGATAATAAGTTACATTAGATTAGGTTTTAATGATAGTGTGGGTTTAATGGTAGTGGGTTGTCTCTGTAGCAGAGATGACATTTTAGGAGTATAATTCAGAGTACTGTGTATGACATGAGAACCACATAAAGCAATAGCAGATTGAAAAGTACACTATTTTCAGTTTGTGTTATCCAAGCTGATACAGCTAGTGTCAAAAGTCAAAGTAGGTTGTTTTTGACCAAGGCTACTTGAAAGAATTAATGTCTTTAACCATCATCACTATCAGTGTGTGCCTAGAAGCAATTGAAAGCAATGCCACCTTCTATTCTCCTTTAGCCCACTTACACACCTCTATCTGTTACCTAAACAAAAGGGATTTAAAAATAAAAGTCAGTGACTGTAACTAAGAATAGAAGTTCATTTGGATAACAGTGTGTCAAACGGCTTCATCAAGACCTGGTCATCATGTCTCCTAATTTCTAGTGATAGCGTCATACCTGAGAGCCCTGCTTAGGAAAATGATAAAGAGGTGGAACAACAGTTGGAGTATAGAAGAATGTAGCCAATATACTGTGGGGGTGCTTTTGAGAACAGACAATATTATTTAGTGTAATATACTTATTGATGTTTTGAAAATGTGTAGATTTGGGAAGAGTTAAGCGACTAATGTGAAACTGGAAGCATGAACACTGGGAAGAAGTTAGCAGCAACTGTATTCCAGCAGGATAATGGAGCAGTCAAAACCAACTGTGGCGCATTCACACACGTCAGCATGCATACAATCGCTCATTCATCCGTAGATGACAATTTCTCTAATCTACACACTAGGCAGTCTTCACGCTGGAAGTACATACAGACTGATACAGACCTTTTAACTCAAGAAAAAAGATTCCATTTAACAATCTGCATTTTGCTGATGTGCAGATACTTTGTAGTCCAGCACATGTGTGCGCTTTATTGTCTGTGTGGCTCCCCAGCCTGTTTTATACTGATGCTGTCACTGTTTATTTGTCAGCCCACAGGACTCTGTTGTGCAAATAGCTGTTCTGCAAAGTAGTCAGAAAAAGTCTTGTTTATGACTGATAGTTCCCAGACATGTTTGTTTGGACCATTAATGAAAGGAGCATCGACTCTTTATTTGCTTCATTTCTCATGTTTGATGTCTTTAATGCACTGCCTACCTACAACAGGACCATTTAGGCCCTCCTGAAAAAGTGTATCTGATAAGTTGGAGATCATTTGCATGCATAATATTGACCATACACACACACACACAGACTATCTTTGCTCTGGGCAGATATAGGTCCATTCAAGCCTGTTATTATGTTGTATACAGTGGGTTCAGAAAGTATTCAGACCCCTTTCACTTTTTTCAATTTTGTTATGTTGCAGCCTGATGCAACAGCCACTTAAATTATTAATTTTTTTCTCATTAATCTATGCTCAGTGCCCCATAATAACAAACTGAAAACAGAATTTTAGGATTTTTTTGTAAATGTATTAAAAAGAAACAACTGAAATATCACATTAACATAAGTATTCAGACCCTTTACTTAGCACTTGGTTGAAGCACCTTTGGCAGCAATTACAGCCTCGAGTCTTTTTGATCATGATGCAACAAGCTTTGCTCACCTGGATTGGGGGATTTTCTGCCATTCTTCTTTGCAAATCCTCTCAAAATCAGTCAGGTTGGGGACTGTTGGTGGACAGCTATTTTCAGGTCTCTACAGAGATGTTTGATAGGTTTCAAGTCAGGGCTCTGGGTGGGCATTCACAGAGTTGTTCCTAAGCCACTCCTGTGTTGTTTTTGCTGAGTGCTTAGTGTCATTGTCATGTTGGAAGGTGAACCTTCGGCCCAGTCTGAGGTTCTGAGCGCTGTGGAACAGGTTTTCATTGAGGATATCTCTGTATTTTGCTCCATTCAGCTTTCCCTCAACCCTGATCAGTCTCCCAGCCCCTGCTGCTGAAAAACACCCCCACAGCATGATGCTGCCACCACCATGCTTCACTGTTGGGATGGTATTGGGTAGGTGATGAGCTTTGCCTGGTTTCCAATAGATATAACATTTAGAATTGAGGCCCAACAGTTCAATCTTGGTTTCATCAGACCAGAGAATCTTGTTCCTCACAGTCTGAGAACCCTTCATGTGCTTTTTTTGCAAACTCCAGGTGGGCTTTCATGTGTTTTGCACTGAGGAGAGGGTTCTGTCTAGGCACTCTGACATAAAGCCCAGATCAGTGGAGGGCTCCAGTGATGGTTGGCCATCTGGAACTTTCAGAGTGACCATCAGGTTTTTGGTCACCTCTCTCACTAAGGCCCTTCTCCCTCACTTGCTCAATTTAGCCGGGTGACCAGCTCTTGGAAGAGTCCTGGTTGTGCCAAACTTCTTCCATTTGAGAATTATGGAGGCCACTATGCTCTTGGGAAGCTTCAGTGCAATATAATTTTTTGTAGCCTTCCCCAGATCTGTGCATTGCAACAACCCTGTCTCTGAGCTCTGTAGGCAGTTTTTTTCTTTTTAATTCTGTTTTCAATTTGTCATTATGGGGTACTGAGTGTAGATTAATGAGAAAACAAATGAATTTAACGATTGTAGCATCAGGCTGCAACATAACAAAACTGAAAAAGGTGTGAGTAAATCAGTAATGTAGGTAGGATTGAGGCCATGTAAGGATTCAAAAGTAATGAGTAAAATTTAAGTTTAAGATAAGTTCTATATCTAACAGGTAGCTAGTGTAGTGTAGTGTAGCAAGGACGAGAGTGATTTGGTTTGCTCTGAATTTTTTAAAAGTCTAGCAGTTTTGAGCGAGCTGGAGATGGCTTTTTGGCTGAGGCCCGAGTGGAGGGAATTACAGTAGTCGAAACGTGATGAGATGAAAGTACGGATGACTTTTACTAGGTCTGCGTAAATTAAAAAAAAAAAAAAAAAAAAAATTTTTTTATAATTTTTAAAAAAAAAAAAAAAAAAAATATAAATTATAAAAA
>VUQI01055375.1:28814-41547 GCA_015106735.1 Paratilapia polleni | reverse complement strand
ACTGGTGTAATTGTGATAAGAGCATTACATATATAGAAAAAAAAACTGTACAGCTGCATCTGGAGATAGGACTGGCCAGACACAATGTTGCTGCTATATCAACAATCTTGTCACTTCACAGAAATTAAAAAAAAAAAAAAAAAAGCCATCTTCACCATCAGCAAATTTCTAAAGAATGATTTGTGATAACTCATGTGAACATATACAGTCATGAAAAAGAAAGTTTTAACATGACTCTACACAGTCCTGTGAAACACTAAGTACACCCCATGATTCAACAGCTTGTAGAAGCACCTGTAGCAGCAACAACTTGTAGTAATCATTTTCTGTATGACTTTCAGTCTCTCACATCATTGTGGCCCACTCCTCTTTACAATGTTGCTTCAGTTCATTGAGGTTTGTGGACATTTGTTTATGCACAGCTCCCTTAAGGTCCCGCCACAGCATTTCAATCGGGTTGAGGTCTGGACTGACTGGACCATTGCAACACATTGATTTTCTTTTTCAGCCATTCTGTTGTAGATTTGCTGCTGTGCTTGGCATCATTGTCCTGTTGCATGACCCAATTTCGGCTAAGCTTTAGAAGTTAGAATACTTTGGTATACAGAGTTCATGGTCGACTCAATGATCGCAAGGTGCTCAGGTCCTGTGGCTGCGAAACAAGCCCAAACAGTCACCCCTCCACTACCGTGCGTGATAGTTGTGTTTGTGGTGATCTGCTGTGTTTATTTTTCACCAAACATGGCACTGTGGATTATGGCCAAACATCTCCACTTTGGTCTCATCTGTCCAAAGGATTTTGCTCCAGAAGTCTTGTCTATGTTCAGATGCAACTTTGGAAACCTAAGCTGTGCTGCCATGTTCTTTTTAGAGAGAAGAGGCTTTTTCCTGACAAACCTTGCAAACAAGCCACACTTGTTCAGTCTTTTTCTAATTGTACTGTCATAAACATTAGCATTTAACATGCCAACTGAGGCCTGTAGAACCTGACCATTGCATGGTCTGACCTTGCGGTGAATTTGCTGGGAGTGGATGTCACATCCACTCCTGGAAAGATTGTGGCATTTTGTTAACACACACCTGAATGCTTCAGGCCAGCAAACTGCCAAACTGCTTTTATAGAGGTGGTCGCACTTGCTGACAATCAGTTATTCAAGTGCATTTGATTAGCAGCACCTGGCTGCTACTTACCCATTTAATTGCTACGGAAGCAGTAAGGGTGTATTCAGTTTTTCACAGGACTCCATAGAGTGATTTTCTTTTCACATAACTGTATAAATAATAATATTTAGATTTCTAAGATGTAAAATGTTTGAGATATCTACTCAGATACATAATTTTAGTAATTCTCACCTCCAACAAGTCAGGCACATTCTTTTTTAGTGACTCAGTTCCTCCACAATACAGGAATGACATCATCATCTGTGCAGAGGTCAAAGGTCTCACTTAGGAACAAGTCAGATCAGTACTTGAGCTAAATAATATGTGTTATGTCATACGCAACACATCTAAATAGGCAATGTATTTATTACCTGGAAAATGTTGTACTTGACATCACTGATTTCAATCTCCTTGTTGGGGTTTCCATCTGGTCCAGATGTTGCTAGCAGAGACTTGAATCTAAAGCAAACAGAACCCTTTAGGTAAGGTAATTTCTTTCAGTGACTGTCTTAAAGTAGACTTTTGTACTTTACTGCACTCACCGGTCAGAAGCTGTAATCAGAAGCACTCTGTGTGCATAGAATGGTTTCCCCTCAACCACAAATGTCACATCTGACATCTCTTGGTTATTCAAAAAGTGTGGGTCTATAGAAAAACACATCAGCACATGGTTACAGCTCCATTCAACATTTGTTGAACTCGCTTGTAACAGGAAAGTTAGTCTGTACACATTATTGCTGGTCAATAAACTGATAGGTTTATCAGATACTGTTTTAATAACTGGTTTTATGAAAAATTAAAACTGTCCTCAATTTGCAGTTCAGGTGTTGCATTTGTCTTTGTTTGTATCACTGGTCCAACAAAACAAGTAATTTGATGACAGTGACTTTAAGCTTCAGGAAACTGTAATGGCTGGGCTTTTTTCAGTATTTACTGGCATTTTATATGCCAAAATGACAAATCAGCACAAGAATTATTGAAAACAATGTCAACAAATGGTTATCCCCTTGGAACTCTGAGCCGTGTACATTCATATACTCTGAGGAATCACAGTTTCCTTACCCAACTGTGCTGAAAGAGTTGCTTTCATCTCAGGGATGGCTGGGAGGGGTGCTGGGCCAAAACAGTGACTAAAAATAGTTGCCAACTGCTGTGTAATGGCGTCATTCTGAAGGAAAGTAAAAGAACAAGGAGGAGTGAAATATATCATTAAATCTATTTCATAATGAAAAATTAAACTCATATTCATGATTGCGTTAATTGTACCTTGGTGGTGCGCAAAATATTGAACATAAGGGGCAGGCCTGTGGTGACCAGCTCCTCACAGTAGTCTTCCTCTCTGATTGTGGTAAAGTCTTTGAGGAGGCAAAGGATGACCCCTGTCCTGGACTGCTGCTGGGCGCAACGAAGAGATTCCAGCCACACGTGTAGTTTCCATGGTACGCCTAGTTAGAAAGAAAAGACTTGTTATTTGGTTATATGAATTGGAAAAGTAGGCACATCCTCTTCTTGCCATTTGAAAAGTACCCATAGCATGTAGCTCCATGGTGACGTCCAGGTAGCCGTGCTCAGCACTGTAGTAGCTGGCCTCTTGCAGAGCCTTCATCCTGGCCTTGCAAAGCCTTGGTATGCCCATTTCTGGCAGGAGCACAGGGCCATTGGAAGGGTTAGGAAGAGGGGAGAGATTAATGAAAGGGCAGATCCCAGCCGTCTCATCTTCAACCCCCTCGGCTAAGATCTCCTCCAGTGACAGGACATCCTCTTTGATTTGCTGCGGCTGAGTCAGTAGCTTTCTCAGCACGTTCCTGACAAGATAAATAGGAAGAAGAAAGGGGGGTAGAAAGAGGGTATCCAAGGAAGGAAACAAGAAAAGAAAGTTAGAAGGCACAGGATCATTAATATATGCCCAAACAGCAACATGTACTTCCAGTTCTTTGACCCTTTAGCCTCCTCTCTTATTACATAATCTGTCACCCTCACTGTGGAATGTAAAGTGTTGAGTCTACATTGTGCTCACACAGAGACACAGTGAACAGGTGGAGAAGTTTACACTGCCAGCTGGTGTTCAGAAACAAATCGACTCTGAACAGAATGAGACCCTGAACTTTCTTTTCACACTACAAAACTTTCAAGGTCTTCCTTTTTTATTACACGATAAAATGTTTGAATCTCTCCTCAAAGCACAAACGTAAACTCTAGTGAAGTATAATATAGAGCTGACAGATAAGTGTGCAAAAGTTTACAGTTGGTCTTCTTTCATTAATTGTCAGCAAATGTTCAGAGCTTATGAGGTCAGACTGGGGGACACATACCTGTGTCCATGTGCAGCAGCATGACTGAAGCAGTTCATGTCCTCATAGAGGGATGATGTAAGGGCGTTTCCATCATGGTTCTTTGATAAGGGGTCTGCACCTCGTGCCAGTAGCAAACTTACCATCTCATAGTTGCCTGGGAAGCATTTAACAGTCAGATAAATATTTCCACTGTAGTCACAAAGTTGCTGATAATTTATTATCCTTGTGTTTATTTTACTCATTTGTACAGTGTACTTAATTTTTCACACCATAACTTAACATCACTCATCAGCCCAAAAAAATTCAACATTTTTGTTTCCTTTTGTTTGTAACTGGTTTATAGGTCATTTTATACCTCAATAGTATATTTATACACAAGATGCACCACTTTACCACAAAGATAAATACAAATTCATCAGATGTTATTTGGCATTTTTAAACAAGCAACACATTCATCGTAGACACTGTTTACACACTGTCACTGCTGCTATGCAGAGCATTATGTTTTTGTTACTCAAGCTACATGTTGCTTTCAGATGATCCCACAGAGGAATGCAGGCCACAGACTACTAAACAACCGCAAGCGGCACACTGCTGTTATCACCGCCCCTTCATTTCCTCATTTCCTCATTCCTCCTGCCGAGTCATAAGTTAATCCTGTGTTACTCTAGGTGGTCTTTGGAACTAGCACATTATTGGTTACAAATAACTGTGAGAGTTATTATTAGCTGTTTTGAAGACACTACTAGACAAGCTATAAGACAAAATCTTTTCCTTTGCCTAACCTTCCTACTGACTTTTTGCCTCTATAATTATGTAGTAAGTGGTAATTTAGCAACCGTTGCTGAGATCAGAACACAGACATACTGTGAGATGGACAACACTCTAACATCAGCTGTGCCTTGTGTGTGTTTGCCCACCTGCTGCTGAAGCCAGCTGCAATGGGGTGTCTGCTGTACTCTCCTGTCCATTGCGGACTGCAGCCCCCTCCACATTTGCCCCCGCATCCAACAGAAGCTGCAAAGGCACATTATCTCTGTTATATTAAGCAACCTCTGACATTTTGTAACTTAATTATGGCTTGGTCTGCTACTTCTTTTGAAATGTCCACATCCACAGTTAGATAAGGACTGTTTAGAACATATACATAACAGGGTATTTGAAAGGGTTCATACACTGGCTAAACGCTGAGGTGACTGATACGTGTGTGTGTGTATATGCGTTTCAGACCTGCACCACAGAGATGTGTCCATGCAACACCGCAAAGGTGAGGGCTGCCCAGTGTCGACTATCAGGATGTACAGAGGGGTGCTTGGGGGAGCAGGGTGGTACCTGGCAACACAGGACGAATCAGTACTGCACACCAAGGTCATACTCTCAATGAAACACACAGAAAACATTACATTCAGTACAGCCTATTAGATATTTCAAAATAGAAACTTTCTCGGTTGATAGATGTAAAGGTATAGAAAAAGTGCAAAATTAAGACATCTGCTGGAATTACTGAAGCATATTTACCGCCACATCAAGGTTGGCCCCAGCATCAATCAACATCTGGACAAGGGCTTCATCTCCAGCTGCGCAGGCATACATCAGAGGGGTCATACCCTGAGTGACAGACAGAAAGGAGTGCAATGAAAACAAGAGTAGAAGCAAATGCATGAAGCTTTGAACAAATTATAACACAAAGTCATGTTTCCATCGCTTCAATGGATATTACATAGCTTAACAGTAATTTCCCAGAGATTCAAAAAAAAAAAAAAAAACCCCACCAGTTCATTATATAGGGGCCTGCCTTTTATCCCCAAATGTGAGGTGATTTGCCCAAACTGATTGGGTACATTTATATCCCCACAACTTGAATAAAAGAAGTGCAAGTACAATTTTCAGTACCTGGTCATCCATACTGTTCACCCCATCTGGGCCCAGTAGATCAATTGCTTGGCCAATAAGATCTGTGCGACCACAGTTGAGCATCCGAAAACCTAAGTCAAGGTGGAACTTATCAGAGGCAGCTTTGGAGTCCAGACGCTTGAAGGAGCTAAAGCAACACTCAGGCCTGAAAGAAATAAAGAGAGAATAAATCACCAGTTAACTATTAATTTCTGAGAGCCCTCTGGCTAATTTATTTGGATCTACTCAGTCACTTTAAGGAGCTTTTATGAGATGCTTATTTTATCCACCTTGTGGCTTACATTTGTTAATGATGGCTTTCTTTAGAAATAACTAAAAACCTTCTGAGGAGGTTAATGAGCCACATAATAGTTAACAGACATTAATCTACTGTATACAATCATTTGCTAGAGAGAAATGAATAAATGACAAGCATCTAGTGCATGGTTCAAATGAAACCATGAAACATCAGTCTTAGAATTCTTTTTTCTGATATCATTAGTAAGGTTTGGATTTATAATTTAAGTATTTTCATACCAGCAGGACAATCCCAGTAAAGAGTGTATGTGTGTGTGTGTGTGTGTGTGTGTGTGTGTGTGTGTTCTCACTTCAATTGTCTTGGCTCACAATCCAATCCTGGAAGGAGAAGCCTGGCTGTCTGTCTGACATCATCACTGTCCACTAAAAGACTCCTGCGATGCTCTGCATGAACTATGGCCACCCTCATCCACTCCATCAAAGGTGGCAGCAACAGAAAAGGCCTATTAAGGAAAAAGATGCATGCATTCTGTTTGTTTTGGTCCAAGTAGCATTGAAAATGAAAATGTGTACCACTAAATGCTAGGTGAAAGACATTTTTATTTAACTGAATGTACACAAAAAGTTATTTAGTAAACCAGTAAATTCACATCTTTATTACCAATGAATGATGAAGCTCTGCAAAAGACAAGATGCCCTTAGTGCAGAGTGTAAACTTGAACACTCCTAATTCAGTCACTTTGGTAACAAACTCATAGACCGTCTTCAGTCAGATGACTGAACACCCCAACGTCATTTCATAGCTCGAGTCACCTCTACCAATCACACATTTTTGCCTCTTTTTAAAGATCTATACAGCTGGCAATCTCATTTGATGTCATCAAGCTAACGTCCAAAAAACAGATGTATGCATATATGACTAATTTGTGTTTACATATTTCATGTATTTGTTGGACAGTACAGTATGAGGCTACTGATGGTAAACCAATATCTTAAACAAAAACGGAAAGAACCAATTGAAATTAAAATGGTGATAAAATCATTTTAAAAAAAAGAAAAAAAAGAAACTGCAGACAAGATTGACCTAAAATTTAAATAACAGTGGAAATGTCATTAATCCTGAAGAATCAAGAACAAAAAAATAAATAAATACAAGTTTAAAAAAAAAAAAGAGAGCAAAACATTTGGTCTGCTGTTGTATTTGTGAACATGGCACTTTGAAAGTCATTGTTTGATTGCCGTCTTTGCATTTTTCCATTCCTTGTTCTTTTTACAGTCTAGCCGGTTATCTGGTATCAGTCCTTTCTTGTCTGTGTCTTTCTCCCACCATATGTGCATAGAATGTGTTTGTGAACAATGACAAATTACCATGAATGTGACTGTTGTTTGCTTTTGATCCTATGAAGCCTCATTTAAGAGTTGTTAATGATTGTTTGAACAATGTCTCTGTGTCATTAAGATGCCTTTCTCATGCTGTGATGTTATTCTTATCACTGGCCTTACCTTTGTCCTTTGACTTCAGTGCATATAATGAATACCCATGGAAGAAAAAGCATGGGCAGTATCAAAGCATGTATCAGTGTATTTTGGGACTGTAGTTACTGTCAGTGAGCACTGGGGCCCCTGCAGTGCCATTTACTCTGCTTATTGTGCTTACTTTAAGCAGCAACCTGAGGCTTCCTATAGCAGATATATAGATATATAGAACCTTGTGTACAGCACCACTCATTCATCAATGGTTCGTTAATGATGCATAATGTAAAATGATTCTACTTCTCACAATTTATGTGAAAGTTTTAAAACATGAACCTAAATGTAAGATAAATTCAACAAACGTTTTTTCCCTGACTGAACATAAATAATAAAGCTTTTCTTAACTAGACTGTATAAAATTAGATACTGAATAAAGGCTTGCATTTTTAATAGTTAACACTATTCTGCAGTGTCTGACCTTTAATAACTTTTTTGCTGGTGTATTTGAGGCCTTAACTGAATTTTGGGTACCTGCAGCTCCTCTGCTGTCAGCTCTTCAAGTCCCTTTTTTAGCTATTCTCTCAGATGTCGCCACAGTACTTTATCAGTTGCTAGTCAGTCAGAGGGAGGAGCTCCTGCTGTCACCCAGGCGTGACAGTTAACAAGCAGACAAGGGGATCAAGGGGAGGAGGGATGGGTAAGTGTGGCTGATAAAGCCTTCATTATATGCACCTAAGTGTTTGGGGGACAGCAGGTGGGGTATGTCGAAATGAAGAAGGGGGTTGGGTGGTAGCCTGTGTATAGTGTAGCGGGTGCAGAGTGATAAGAAAGTCACGTTTCTGAGGATGGGCTCAGTGGGCTTGGGAATCAATGTTTATTTCTCTCTTAATGGCCTGCACTCAACACAAATTGGGCTGTGTGAGTGTGTCTGTTCATTCGTGTGTGGATTTGTGCATGTGTCTTTGTCTTCCTGAATGCCACAAGGCATCCGCCCTTGTACTTGACTGCAAGTTTGCTTCCAGGCAGTAACTAAAGAACTAAACTTGCTCCAATTGTTATCCATATTTAACTTGTAGCAAACCAGTGATTCCCCCCTCCCCTCTATCTTTACCTTTGTCAGTCAGCCTGGGTTTTTGGTAAGTTAAAAAAAAAAAATCCAAGCCAACAATAAAGGCAGTGTGTTTCTGTTAAGGACTGACTGCAGTTTTTGATAAAATATTTTCAGCTGTATTTTTATACGAATTAGCCTTTAGCGTTCGGTGTGTGTCCAGACTTGTGCTGCTAACAGATGCACACTTTCTCTCCTATAGGCCGAGTCTCCTATTTTCAGAACTGGTTTCCCCATACATCTCCCATCTGACCCCTGTGTGTGTCTGGGTTATGCCCCTCAGCCTGAAACACAAACTTCAGCTTCATCAGAGTCACTGCAACATCAAAAGCCACAGTGCCTGTTAACACTGAAACCAGATAGTGCTTTTGGCTAGCTTACTGACCTCTCATGCTAAAGCTTCATACAGAGAACAGCAGGATGTAAAAGCACAGACATCCATACACAAACTCTCCCACACATGTTCGCACACATGCACGTGTAAATGTTAGCTCTGATTCATGAAGCCTTGCTTACCGCCACCTGGCAGGTCATAAAAAGACAGTGGGCTCAAATCATGGTCAGGTGTGTTTGAACTTCAACCTGTCCAACATGAAAAGCAAAGGCTTTTCCCTGTAGGAGGCAAAATCACACATGCTACACTGGCCCCATGTGTCTTGTATAACCTATAACCTGAAGCCAGTGAGTTCACATTGTAAGAAACTTCAATCAGCTTTTAAAGCAGACCTCATCATGATTTGCTAAGAGTCGAGGTGAACCACTGACCTAGTATCAGATTGCATTCATAAAGGCTTAATGAGAGGAGATGTAACCATATCTGATGTAAATGAAGTTAGAAGTTAGTTCCACCAGCTATATGTTATCTGTAAAACATCTCTCCATTAGTGCTCCCCTCTAGGAAGCAGAGGATTTAAAAGTAGGGGGTTTGTTTAGAAGAGTGTTGGAAATGCTTGTTTTTAGTGATGTTACGATTAAAAAGACTGGTTAACTACCTGTAATAAACTTTTTATCTGTGAGTGGAGTGTGAAAATAAGACACACAGACAATAACATCTGCCCTCCCACACTTTAAGCAGTCTCTTACTCCAAAACAAGATTATTACTCACAACCAAGCACCGGCTTTAAAGGATCAAAACAAAGAGGGTTTCTCTTGTACTCTCAAGGATTCTGCAATAAGGCTCTCACCAGACTCCCTCTAATGTCTGACGATGTGGCCCACACAGATCTGGCGGTTTTGGGTTTCCACCAAAGGTTTTATAAAGCTCTTAATAGAGGCTGAGCCTGATACATGGAGAGGCCCACTGAAGGAGAGAAACCTGTATCATTACCAGGCACTTGTATTGTAATCACTACCAGGTTTGCACACCACCTGAACACAGAAATGCATAGGGATATAACATATAGAAAGGCAAACCAATGACCAGCAGCTGTTGAAAAAGGGGAAAAAAAATTATGTTGCATATGTTCAAAAGCATAAAATATAACAGGATGCCAAACTGTTTCATCCTGCACACATAAACCAGGCTGATGTACGTCCACCATTAAAAACATCTGAGTACTTCGAAGCAACCGCCAGGACAGGCAAAACTTTGATGCTAATGGGGACCCCACCTTTGCTCACACACACTATGTCTGTTGGTTATTAAATGTGTAGGAGCCAGCTGAGCTTGTTTCCATACACACATACAATAAAGGGAAGAGAAGGTGAATATTTTGGCTGATTTCACTCTGAAACCTTCATGCAACTATGATCATCTCACAGATGGCATGCCCTCATCATAACCTAACAAAAAACTAACATGATTTTCTAGGGGTTGAAACATTATCAAGGGAAAAAAAACTCTCATCAATGTTAACTGAGATACACACACACTTTAGTGGCAGCTGCAACACATTTATATATGCTTACGTACTAACTTTACACAAGGCCCTTTACACCAGTATAAAAAATGTAATTAATCTTTACATATATGTGAAGATCTTCGGCTGACAGTTGTTACATTTCTGTCACAAAAACATGTCTAAGATTTCTTTGTGAGAGCAGAGCTCAGATGTGTGGGCAGACTGCAACTACTTTTCTCAGAGACGCACAATTGTAAGTACTAATCTTACTTTAAAGACACATAATCCATCACATTTATCTGAACTGCTGGATATCACATTTTCTGAAACCACCGTGAGCAAGCAATGATGCAACTCTCAATGTTTTTGCAAGCTTTATCTCATATTGTAAGAAAAGAGACATGACTCATTACAGAAGGTGCTACTCCCTGCCTTCTGTGGAAAGCAAAAAGTATGAAACACACTGTAATTTCCCCAAGACCCATCCAAAGAGATGGGTGGGAAAAAGTTCCAATTATCAGGTATGCAGATAAAGCTGCAAGATTTGAATAAAATTTGATTGGGATGTCCTGTACTGTATTCAGACTGAGCATTTTAAACCACTTGTTCTTGGAACACAAAACTTGCCATAATTGCTCAATGCAACTCAAGGAAGTTTGAGCAGACTCTAACAAAATTACAGGCCATTTGCACCTCTTAAAATTCTTTAAATCACCAGTCTTCAGCCTAATTTACACTCTAAAGATGCAAGTCAGACTTCAGTCACACTAACACTAACACCTGGAAGCTTTTGCTTACTTGTAATTCAACAACAGAAAATTAACACTTAAACGAACAAAGGGTAATGGGATTGGGAAAAGATGAAAATGAAATGTTGCCTGCAAAAGCTTTTCACTTCATTTAGAAGCCATTTGTTAATTTCTGAAGTTAAAGGTTTCAATTTTTGTTTGTTTATTTTCACTGGCTAGACTTTTGGCATTAAAGATGCAGTTAGGGAGATAAACATCAAATGTATGAAAGGAAAATCAGGAGTACCATAATACTTATTTTCTGTGGGGGGGATCCAAAACCAAAATGGAAAAAGGTCACTGTTTAAAATTACATCTGTAATTTCACTGCCTGTTGTTCACTTAGAGAGAGCATCTAAACTGCTTATGTCCAGCCATGCATGATTCCCACCTCTCTTTGTTAAGTGCCATGCGTGGGGGATCCAAATTGGGATTCTCCATGGACTCCATTTGTGGGCAACGCAGGAAGTAGTAAAGGGTGTGGAGAGCGTCAGGCGACCAGGACACGGGCTGCTGAGGACGGGTGTGGCGGGCAGGGCTCAGCCCTGGACGTATTGAGCTCAGGCGCTGCATGTGGTGCATTGCACGGGACACCAAGTCACCTGGAACCAAGGAAATATGAGAAAGATCTGAGATACATAGTTAAGAAGTTATTGGTTAAAAAAAGAAAAAGGAAGGTTGCCAAATTATTTTCTGTAGCACAGTATGAAAATAAAATCAGTGGACTCATTAAAAACTGTACACTATAATAGCCCCATGGGCTCTCAGTCAAACCGGATTTCCCCTTTTCCTAAACCACTTACCTTACACTATCCTTTACTCCCTCCATATCTCTAGTGGTATTCGCCATTAGCAAAGCCACAACCAGTCTAAATGGCCATTCATCTTTAATCACTGAAGGAGTTAATAAGCTAACTGAGAGCTGATCACAGGCTCTACTGAACTGTTTATATAGTACCACAGTATAATTACAATGCTCAGCCTTGAAAGGTGTGTGTCAGTCACATGATAAAAGTAACGTTAACATCTCAAGTCTTTTAAGAAAGTAGAATGTAGGAATTTTTACAACCACCACTTGTGTTAGAGCTATTCAGAGATTAAAGATAAGAATAATGCTGCTCATCAGATGATTCAACAATCCACAATGTAGTAGTGAACTATGTGCAACCGGATAAAGGCTCATTTAGCTTACTGTATGTTCAGTGAGATATGCAAAACTTCATTAACAAAAACAGACTCAGACACACAGAAAAAGAGATCCTAGGCATCAGAGCAAGAGTTAAGTGGAGAGTCATCATAGGGATAGGAAAGTGGAGGATGGGCAGGGAGAGGCAGTGTGAACGAGGGAGCCCAAGACGAACTTGGGATCGTGTAACGCTCATTTAGCATAATTACCCCGGGTTAATTTCTAACCAGATTACTGAGAGAGGGGTGCTACACAGCGGCTAAGGCTGAAGAATTCAGCAGTGTGAGTGTGTCTGTGTGTCAGCATTAAGGGGTTTTGGGTACTTCTAGGGGGTTAGATTGGGGTAACCCTCCCAAAACATACCCCACTTAAAGCTAAAGGGCCCCCTTTGTGTTAACCACCACCAGCAGTCGCTCCAAGAGGTCTCGCAGGAATTACTGCCCAAGATGGAGGGCCTCTCCCTGGCTTTCCAGACTATATTGCGCCCTGAAGCTAAACTCCAGGGGTCAGAGGCCTATGAATAAATTCACTCTTAGATTACAAATATATTTGAGTCCTTGTGGAAGCTGGGAAGTCAATAAACTGTGATATAACTGCCTTTTTAAATATATATATTTAAAAATATATATATATATATATATATATTTTTTTTTTTTTTTTTTTTTTTTTATTTTTTTTTTTTTTAATTTTTTTTTTTTTTTTTTTTTTTTTTTTATTTTTTTTTTTTTAA
>VUQI01055375.1:0-15737 GCA_015106735.1 Paratilapia polleni | reverse complement strand
CAAAAAAAAACCCTTTTTTTAAAAAAAAAAAAAAAAAAAAGACAATTCCTGTATTCAATTATGTAATCTCTTGACCCCAACTCTTCACATGCACAAAGCAACACATTCACCCTCTTTTGTGTCCATGAGGTGGCAAGTGCCCATGTGGTGGTCAGCAATATAGGAGACACGTAAAAACTAAACAAAGCATCATTGTGTCTTCACTACACAAACAAACACACACATACTAAGACACCTATAGTATAGTGGCTCTGGACATGGGGTTAGGGACCTCCCTGATGTGTTATAAGTCAAATGGGTTTGATTGCAAGAAACTCAAAATCAAAATTTAAAAAAAAAGAAAAAAAAATGATTTTTTAAAATTGACATTTTTCTACTTTTCTAACATTGATTTTTTTACCCAAATTTTTTTGTTACATGTTCTCTGTTCCTTAAATATTCTTAAAATGAGAATCTGAGAAAGGAAAATCTTTGTGTTAAATTGCAGAAATACGAAACCGCATCATCTTTCTGTACTAAAACTGATAAAATAAAGATGTTATCGCTCTATGCCTTTTCCTCTTCCTGTGGAAATGATGGCTGTGCTTATGCAGCGTTTCTGAACTTGACTGGACATTTTGTGTAGTGAGTGAGAAAAAAGAATGAATAAACAACAAACAATAAATGAAAGAAATAATGACCAAAGGAAGAAAATAAAAGTGCCCAACTGTGAAACGTGTGTCAAACAGTGAATGTGCTCCTGGCCCTTCATTTTATTTTTGTCCACTTCAGGATATAATAAGAAATGAAAAGACAAAAATCTGTCCAATAAACATATTTATTTCAGAGTGTACTTCTGACTAACTGCAAGCTGGCCAAATATCACAGAAAACCATCATCACTGTCAATGTTTCTGGGGGAAAAAAAGTCTCTCACCTTACTTGGACACACATACACTGTACAGCAATCATTTTAAGTAATCAATACTGTAGTACAGAGTAAGTGAACAGTGATGGGAGTCCAATGCAAATAATTCACATGAACACAGAAAGCTGTGATGAGTTTTTGTTGCTTCTTCTCTACAGGGGGCGCCTGCTCACACATTCCACAGCAACAATCATGGCAGCAACACAAATAAAGTTGTGGGAGGTGAGCATGTGTGTATACAGGGGTTGTGTTTGTTACTGTGCGTGTTCCCAGCTGTTGCTTCTGCAGGTGCTATAGACAAGCTTCACTCACTCCCTGTATCTCATTTAAATGTTTTAAAAGTTAATCTCAGCAACTTCACACAGGTGAGAGAGAGAGAGAGAGAGCGAGAGAGAGAGAGAGAGAGACACTAATATGCAGGTCAAGAGGAGTCTCTTCCATGGGTCTCTATGGACCACCCACTGAAGCTCCCTACTCTAAGCAGCAGATGGGAAAAAAAAAAAGGCAAGAATCACAGACAAGATATCACAAGAGACTGTTGCCTTTCCCAATTTCTGCTTCCTGTAACTGTAAAACCAGAACACTTTAACAGAGGACTGTAAGAAGGACAAGCCATGTAAAGGCTGAAGCCAATTTGCCTTTAAAGTGCTTAGTAGGCTGGGCAACTATTACAAGTGTGTGTGTGTGTGTACATGTCTCTGTATTTGTGCGTGTGTGCATGCATGTGTGTTACTGCATTTCTTCCTGAGTATAGCAGAAGACTCGGTCACTTCACTTCAGCTGACTTTCCCACAGTGCTACCCAAAGCCACAATGGCTAAATAATAACTGACAGACTTTCAGCCCTTCCTTACACAAACACACAAAAACTCACACCCTGGCACACATACGAATTTTATATTACCAACTATATCCTTTACAGAAATTAATACAACCTAGCAGGAAATAAATGATAAATCATCATGACTGACACTGCTTGAAACTTATTTGCAATGTTAACAAAAGAGAATAATGAGAGTATGGAAAAGTTTCCAGATTGTTGTACAGTAAACCCACTCAGACTTGTAATATGTGCTGAGTGTCGGGCTCTAACCACCATGGGTATTGTTAGTAAATCATGACTATTGAGAGGTGCTAGCCACATCCTGACCACACACAATAAAACACACAAACCCCTCTACCCTTCCCAGAGAGAAATGGCTGCCCAGCAGCCAGAGACGCTTTAAACGGGGTGGTGTGTGTGGGTGTGTGAGCCTTTTAGAGGAATGTTTGTGTGTAACAAATTGGGGGAGAGGACTATAACTGCTCAAACACATAGCTCCTATGCAAATGGACAATCTGTTTTCATTCTCCTTTTCCTGCTGTACAGTCTTGTCTGTGTGTGATGATGACAGCTGAGCATGTGTGCAGGCCTTGCCCATCTTTATTAGCTACCATCCCCTGCAATTCCTCTTTGTCTGACAGGTTTTCACTAGGCAAAATCTCTATTTTCCACCCCATAATTCACCAGTTTTTAAAACTCTCTCTAACTTTTAGTTCTTGTACTTCCTGTCCCATTCCAAGACAAACAATAATGCTTGCTTTGCCCACTCGGGAAACCCCATAACCACATATGGTTAGACAGACAGAAGGAAAGGTTCATGGGATATTTCATTCAACTGCTTGCCAAGTGTTCCGAGTTGGGGTTTGGACTACCCAAAGTCTTAAAGCACACACACAAACACTGTTTCCTTACCCTTGGACAATTTCCAGTCTCCAGTTTCAGCCCGATGTAATCTCAGAAGGGCGTTCAAAAGCAGCAGTGTGATAACAAGCAAAATGTTACCTTCTACCACTTGAAAGAAACATATGAAGAAAAAAAAAAAAAAAAAAATACCATAAAAAAAAAAAAAAAAAAAAAAAAAAAAAAAAAAAGAGAACAAAACAAAACAAATGTATGTGAGAATGTCATTTTTCAGACCGTGGCTGTAGTCCTTACTTGCATTTATTAAATTAAGATTAGACTGCCTTTTTGCATAGTGAAATCTCTAAAGAGAACTGGAAACAGTATCCTGCTGAAACAGAATATATTACATAATTTGTTTCAAACACTAATCCACCTCCACCATTAATAAGAGTGTTTCTGTGCTGACATAAAGGTCTCTGAATCCTGAATCCCACCGGGGTGGCTGCAACACATTCCGGTGCTGATCACGCCTGTTCAAGATAATGATTGAGATTAGCTCCTTTTTCCAGGAACAGTTTTTATAGCTCAGGAATGTAATGGCCTATTGGGCGTCTGTAAGGGCCAATGGATATTCAATTCAATTCAATTCAATTCTATTTTATTTATATAGCACCAAATCACAACAACAGTTGCCTCAAGGTGCTTTATATTTTAGGGTAAAGACCCTACAATATTAGACAGAAAACAGAAAATATACATACATACAGTTGTGGTCAGAAGTTTACATACACTCATCACAGGCATGAATGCCATGGTAATTCTTTGCTTTTAACAGCTAGACAAATAGCTTACAGCTAGATGGTTGAAACTTGGACACAACTGGGTGTTCCAACAGGACAATGATCCCAAACACACATCAAAACTGGTTTTGGAATGGATAAAGCAGGGCAACATAAAGCTTCTGGAATGACCATCCCAAAGCCCCGACCTCAACCCTATTGAAAGTTTGTGGACTATGCTTAAAAGCTGGGTCCATGCCAGGAAACCAACCAATTTAAACTCTACCAAATCTGCCAAGAAGAGTGGTCAAATATCCAGCTAGAATTATACCAGAAGCTTGTTGATGGCTACCAAAAGTGCCTGGTTGACGTGCAACTTGCTAAGGGACATTTAACCAAATATTAGTGGGGGTGTATTTATATTTTTGAGCCTGTATGTAGAATTTTGACCCTGTGTGGAAAATCCAAAATGAATTCAAACCTGTGCACCCTTTCAACTGAAAGGCTGCTTTTCACACCCAACCAGGATGCTGATAAAGTAAGTTTAAAAATCCCCTCAAATTACAACCAGGACAGTGCTCTAAGCAAATTATTAATTCAAAAGTAAATTAAAGTGGTGTCCAGCTAATGATTTATGTATCCACAGCTCTTTCAGTGCGTGCTAACATTAACTAGTTTAATCTTAAATGTCAAACAGAAACCTGAAACCTGAGGTAACAACCAGTTCAGCTGATAAGGTGAGAAGGTCATCACCACACAGTACGCATGCATCAGAAAAGAGCATCTGTGTATGAGTCAACACATCTTCGTGTGAACATCTGTCACAAAGCTGAGACAACTGCAGCACAGTTTCTGTCACCATTTGTTTTTCTCCATACACGCGGAGGTTCACACCAGCAAAATGGTCAAACAAGAAAAATGAGGACAAAGAGACCTGTCAGTAAATCTCAGTTCAGACACAACTATAAGAAAGGTCTGTGCAGCTGCATGAGGGACTTACTAATAAAAAATGTATCATGTGGTGAGACATGAAGGCCATCATAGCAAATTATATCCAAGAGATATAAAAATATGTTTTAAAAGCTTTGTTACCATTACTGAAGTTACCAAACTGCGCAGACACTGCCTCTATCTTTAAAACATTCAGACATTCAAGAGAGGTTTTGTTATTGCGGATCCCATCAATTATCTATTAACTAACCAGGAATAGCTCTAGTTATTTCTCTGGGTGATTGGAAACTCTGACCAGTGTCAAGTCCACTGGATTCATCCCATAATATGGAACCTCAACATTTCCATAAACCATTACACAGCACTCTCACAGTTATTGAGATATTTCGGTCTGTAGTGAAGAGGTCTACCAACAGACAGACTAAGTGCCCTATTATACCCGCTGCATTGGTTGCTTGACGCGCCAACGGTGATGTCATCATACAGCCACAGCCATTTATGCTCGCCATTAAGGCGCTTTTGCGGTAATGTCAAAACGTGCGAGTTTACAAAAATTGAGAGGAACTGGCCGAAACAGCACCAAAGCAGGGCCTACACCCACAGATGTGACGTCACTTTTGTTGTGCGGCGCTGTTCACAGGGTGAGCGGTGAACGGTGACCATAATGGACCCGTGCCATTTTGAGAGCTATATATGGTTTAAATGCACAGCTATAAAACTGTAGTGCAGATCTCCCACTCAATGCATCTGTCAGAAGAGCCGATTTCACTAAGTGTACAAGGAAAACTGTGTTGAGGAATCTTGCATTTTGGATGCATTCAAATGTGAAACACTAACCTTCAACAATGACTGCTTTCCTCCTGCTTTACATTCCTCCACATTTCTTTTCCTTATTTTCTGTCATATATATCCTGCTACAGTGATGGATGTTCATATTATACAAGTTCACATCATGAGGTCAGGGTATGTACAAGTAATCCCTGTAAGTCAAAAGCTCAGGCTTCAGACTGCTCTAAACACTTGGTTTCTGAAGGTTTTTGTACTCTTGCATGACGTCACAGAGAGGGGATATCCCTAATATGGTCATCTCAGGGTCACAACTCTGGCTATGAGGACTGCTGTTCAAACCTTCTGTTTTCAAAGTGCAACCAATCAGAAGAATGATGGCTTAAACAGAGAGGAGCTAAAATGTCTTGTTTCAAACAGTGGCTGATCTGAGGGGCTGCACCAAGGCCCAGCATAAGATATAGTCAGAGACAGCTGGCAGAATATTGTAAAGAAATGCAACCCAAAGTAAAGACATTCTCCATAAAGAAATGAAAATAACTAAGAGAAATGAGTGTGATGTGACAGAAAATACATCTTTTCATGCTTTACGAATGAGTATCACAAAGACAAAACTATTTAACCACAATAACAATAGAGAAATGACTTGTAACTGAACAAAGGTTTAGGTAAGTAAACAGCACAGAAATCCATAGAAAATTAGGTGTTCTGAGTTACAGAGACAGGCAGAGCAATCAGCTCTGACACCGATCTTACCATCTACATTAGAGCGCGAGCAGTCCAGGGCAGCAGCATGGAGACAGAGCAGCAGTTAGGAAAGGCAGATAGAGAGACAGACAGGCCACAAACACACACCCGCGGGCCTGTCATGTTTCTCTAGAACAGAGCGCAGATTAAGCCAAGCAGGTCGACATCAGCACTGCTTGTCAACCTGAGCCGTTTTCACACATGAACTCATTAGACGTGGTCTCACTAACGGAAATAACTTTGGTTTGGTTTAGGTGAGGAATGCCTGCAGGAGGCAGGACACACGGTATATGATGTTCACTCACTTGCTGTGGATTCTACAAAAAATCACCTGCTCTATTGTCACATGGAGGTTTAATGTTCAGTCTGACTGACTTGGACATTTGCCTTCTCGCAGGCAGCTCCGACAGGTAATGTCTGAAGAGTTCAGAGGCATGTGTGAAAAGGGCTTTAAATCCCTTCAAGCTCTGGGTCACAGCAGGAGTTCAGTTACTGTAATTAAACAAGGCATGGCGCATGAGATTAAATTAGATTAGATTATTTTCCTGTCCTTTTTGGAGGGTACCTGTGCAGTAGGGTTTAGAGGTTAGAGATTAGCATGAAAAGGCACAGCAGGAGGGATGTAAAGAAAGCATGTAAAAAGAAAAAGGTGTTCTCACCACTCCACTTTGTGATTTGGTCTTGAGGTCCAGCTTCACAACACCAAAACCTGATGGATTATAAAAATATGAGTTAACAGTAATCAGGTGCAAGACAAATCAGAGACAAGATAAAAAAATAAAATAAAATAAAAGTTGCACATTTTCCGACACAGCTTTTCCCCACACTGGTGGGTTGTTGAATGTAAAGACTAAACCAGGTTGTGGTTTAGATTTGCTGTAACAATCGTAAGTGAGGCTCTCATGAAACTAGTATCGATATCTTCTTATCTGACTGACATCGAGAAAGTGCCACTTTCCCAAAATTTTGAACTAGCAACACACATGGTGGGATTAAAAAGTTCTGAAACTAGGCCCTTAAATATCCAAAACCTTCCCTCAGTGCTTCCTACGCAGACTTTACTTGGCCGCCCAGGTATACTGATGGGCATCAAAGGGTAATTAACTAATTATTTAAAGGACTTTTATTTTTTTAAAGTTCAGTCACTGCTAACCAGTTACAACTGGTCCTTCTTGTTAATGAACAGTTACATCTGGTCCTTCTTAACAGCACCCTGAACTTGTTTCACCACATTCAGGGTGCTGTTCTGGCACTTCTCCTTTTTAGAGAGTCTGTTGTCCATTGTTAGATTCATATATTCAGACTTTTCTGAATTAGACCCATATTGTTGACATCTCCTTCAAAAAAAGAAATAATAATATGGACCTCTCTGAACGTCATTTCATACATTATATATTCACTTTCTGAAAGTTAAATTTCAGCTTTGTTTCCATTTCAATCCATTCAAAAAGGTTCACATCAGTGTATTATGAAATCTGCACACTGGATAAGAGCCTTACAGTTTGTCAGACTGAAACACCAGATTTGAACAGGCTGTAGTTTAGGAATTCCTATCAGTTAATAATTTACCCCTGGGGCTAAAACAGTACTCACCATAACCCTTGCTGAATATATCCTTGGCAGCCTTGCCCAGGTCTGAGTATGCTGGAGGGACAGCCATTGTGCTGGAGAAGACAAAGGCAGCAATTTATTTTATAAAGCCACAGATTTTAAACATCACTGAACTTCACATTTTCCCTGTTCTAAACAAGTGTTTTAAAGGTTAAGCAGTAAAAACTCATCCTTAGAATCAGGGGATGATGGCCTATGTTGTTCATCTGGAAATACTCATCCTGAATGAGCACTTAACAAAAGTTAAAGCCTCAGTGGTTTTTGCATACACTCACCGGCCACTTCATTAGGCATACCTGTTCAACTGCTTGTTAACACAAATATCTAATCAGCCAATCACATGGCAGCAACCCAATGCATTAAGGTATATAGACATGGTCAAGACACCCTGCTGAAGTTCAAACCAAGAACAGAGAATGTTTACAGAGAATGTCAGAAAAAGAGAAAATATCCAGTGAGCAGCAGTTCTCTGGGTGAAAATGCCTTATTGATCCCAGAGGTCAGAGCAGAATGGCCAGACTGCTTTGAGCTGATAGGAAGGCAGCAGTAACTCAAATAACCATTTGTTACAAACAAGGTATGCAGAAGGGCATCTCTGAATGCACAACACATGAAGCAGATGGGCTACAGCAGCAGAAGATAACAGTGGGTGCCACTCCTGTCAGCTAAGAACAGGAAACTGAGACTACAATTTGCATGAGGTCACCAAAATTGGACAACAGAAGATTGGAAAAACAGTCTGATAAGTTTCGATTTCTCCTGCACCATTCGGATGGTGGGGTCAGAATTTGGCATAAACATGAAAGCATGGATCCATCCTGCCTTGTATCAACGGTTCAGGCTGGTGGTGGTGGTGTAATGGTGTGGGGGTTATTTTCTTGGCACACTCTGGGCCCCTCAGTTCCATGTCCATCCCTTTATGACCACAGTGTACCCGTCTTCTGATGGCTGCTTCCAGCAAGATAACGCACCATGTCACAAAGCTCAAATCAACTCAGTATGTTTTTTTTTTTTTTTTTAAACACGACAATGAGTTCACTGTACTCAAATGGCCTCCACAGTCACCACATCTCAATGAGCGAACAGGGGATTTGCATCATAGATGTGCAGCTGACAAATCTGCAGCAACTGCATGATGCTATTGTGTCAATATGGACCAAAATGTCTGAGGAATGTTTCCAGCACCTTGTTGAATCTATGCCACTAAGATTAAGGCAGTTCTGAAGGCAAAAGGGGGTCCAACCCAGTACTAGCAAGGTGTACCTAATAAAGTGGTTGTGAGTGTATACCCAAATATGCAATAGCTGGCACTCACATAAAAAGGGGGGCGTTTCACAGGTCATATGACTCTTTTTCTGTACAAAATCATGCCTATGAGTGCCGCCTGCTCCAACCAGAGATGATAATGATAATGATAAAATGGTGATTAAAAATCTATGAAGAACATAAGAACATCAGAAAATCATTAATCTTGGGATTTATCGCACGAGTGGTTAAAATAAAATTTTCAATTCAAGTTATTTATTTACTGCTGAGTGCGCTCTCAGTGCTGCTGTTTAATGTGATGGCTGTACATTAGAGCTCTGAAACTTTCAAATGGATACATTTAAACATTATACGTTACTGTCCCATAGCCTAGTAAAGAGATGTGCAGTTCGCTTTAGCTTGTTGGCAGATCAGAGTGAAATGAATTGTATTGATTGAATAGGTGTTGCCCTGCGACACACTGGCGACCTGTCCAGGGTGTGCCCTGCCTCTCGCCCTGTGACAGCTGGGATAGGCTCCAGCCCCCCGCGACCCTGAATTGAATAAGCGGAAGAAAATGGGTGGATGGATGAATAGGTGTTCTTGGTGGGATCTGTGTTCTAGTAGCTGCAATTCCAGCAGTGTAAAAGAGAATTAGCAGCAGATTAGAATCAAGTACGACAATATTTATTCATTTTCTGCATCACCAAATTAATACATGCAGATTCCAGTGAAAATGCGATCCTTCATTCAGTGGTTTTAATAAGTTATGGCTTAAAAACTTGCACATATAAGACGAATTTGCCCAGCAAAGAATCTGTATTGCACTTAAAACATTCTGTAAATAAAAGAATCTGTGAAAAGGTGGTGCTTCCAGACAATTTTAAACCTGCTCCCAACCAGGTTATGTGTTCAGCATAAGTTACCATGGTGATTTGGCCAGGCAATAAGAGAGCCACTTTCATGACACAGAAAACCCTGACTTTAAGCTCAACATAGCTCGCTATGCCATTAATCTCACTTTGTAGTACACCGCTCTGGAGAGTTGTGGGGTTTACACACAGGATGCACATGCTGCACTCGCTCCTGGGTTCAGCACACTGTTCTGTATCTCTTTTTCTCATTCCCTTAAGAGCTTTAATCGAGCTTTAGAGCTATTAGGAACCATGAACCATGAACTGTATATGAACATATACAGTCATATAGTCAACAGGAGGACCACATAACAAATCTAAGCTGTGTTTACACAAAGTGTCAACCTACTACAAGCTACGCCACTGTTAAAACCACAATTAACATGTCCCCTTGGATTCAAATTGGTTTCCAAGAAACTATTTTCCTCCTGATACAAACTTAAACTTGTGCTGTAAAATTCATGGAATTCAAACAAATTTGATCAACTTTCTCTCCGCTGCATATGCAGTTGTCACATTGGGCAGCAGAGTTCAAATTTGTTGCATTTTGATTGCAAGCCATTGATAATAATGAGTTTTAGAAGGTGTGGAAGCACCTTTAACATAGTTTGCAGGAAGCCAACAGCAAAGCGTCAGCAGTTTGGAAGTATTTCACCCTAGCGACTGTACATCAACAGTACTTCTTTGCATATTTGTAATAGTCTTTGACTTAACTGAAAAGTTCTGACAGCGATGCTTTGAATGTCAGCTTCTCTCTCTGGCTCACTCTTACTCTCATTATGTTTGGTAGAACACTTTTTAGGAACCTTTTATTGCACTTATGTTAACATAACATGTTGTCTTCAGCAGTCTCTTTTCAGCTCCACACAAGCCTGTGTGTGTGAGGAGGTGCGCTCACAGTGAGGGCAGGGAAAGGAGAAACTAGTGCGACCGTTAACTGACAACAGTATGCAGTAAAGAGTCATGCTGAGCTCTAAATAAGAGGCCTGCAAATACATTTGGCAAATAAAGTAAATGCATATTTCCATATATTTGTAAAATCGTAGCTACACTTGCTGCATGAGAACAAAAGACTCACTGTGTGGCAACATATAAAACAGGGGGCTCCATGCTTCTTTCTCCACTGTATATACTACCATTATAATCAGACTACTACTTTCTCTGTATGAGCAGTTGGTATAGAGAAGTTGTCCCAAATTAATAATGCTAAACGAGGGCCCTTTCTACTGTTAAAAAAAAGCTCAGTGCTGCATCTCTTATTTGGGACAAAGGACAGCAGATGGGCCGGAGAAAGAGGTATGGGGGGTTTGACAGCCAGCTAGCTAGCTGGCTGCTGTCTGAGCTGCACTTACAAGCTAACTAGCACAAAAGATGCGAGTAGACACAGTAGTGAGACCCTCCTCCTTTCCCAAATACACACATAAACACACAGACACCTTTAAATCCAGCTAGACAGAAACCCCGCTGGTACAGTTGCTAAATCCGTGACTAGCATGGCCGTTTTGTATCGCTGCACCTGAGCACGGAAAACCTATAAACCAAAGGATTTAACTGTGCACTGCAAGGCTAAACATCATTACATAACAGATGCCGTTAGCTAAACCGTTACAGCATGCTAGCTGGACATCTAGCTAACCTTGGAGAGAAACGTACAATTCTTAAAGAAGCAACAGCGGAGATAAATAAGGACACAAGCGTTATACAGTTCTGCGGTGTGTTTAACCTTTGTTAGGATTGTTACCGGTGCACCAAAGGTGTTTGCAAGAGGAGTCTGCAAAGCCCGGAGCGTCCCTGGCGTGATGCGGCGGAGTAGATTGACAGCTAGCCTAGCTTAGAAACGCCTATAACGGGGACAGGGCACAATGAAGGAGACCTATTTGGAGCATGCGCGTTATCAGTGAGAAGCGAACAAAGAGTCAATACAAGAGCAAGAGATAAATCCCATCTCCACTAACTGAGTATACATTCAAACTTCTGTAGAATAGTAAGAAACCTTAATGGAGGGCATACGGATACAAAAACGGACCGAGAAACGTTTGTCAGAAGACAGAAGGGTTTTATTTATTTATTTAAGTGGCCTGCTAGGACCAGGACCTGGGGATCAAAGGAGTCATGTCAAGGGTTCTGAATGTTAACATGTCCTGTCAAAAAGCTCAAACAACAACAAACTGATCCAAAACCACCACATAAAACAGAATGACTACAAACCGATGAAAAACAACCACAATTTAATATAAAACGAACATAGATACACCAAATGGCCATAATAAGACAGAAAAAGATGCAAAACTATCACAAAGAAACATAAAGTGGCGACAAAGAAATGCAAAATGACCACAAAGATGCAAACTCAAAGAAAAAAAAAACACAATGAGGTGGAAAATGCCCTGATAGGAAACAGCAATGAGCAAAATAAAAGCATATGCAACATGACCAAAAGGAGAGGAAAAATAGGCTACCGTAAAGAGACAAAAATGACCATTAAAAGATGCAAAGCCACCACAAATAAACCATAAAATAACATTTCAAAAAAAGGCAAAAAGCGACACAAAATAACCACAAATGGAGAGAAAATAACCACAAACACATGCAAATCCACTACAAAAAGTTGCAAAATGACAGCAAAAATGGAGGGGGTTTGCATGTCCTCATTGTCTCATAATCTGTCTATGGTGGGCCCCCCGTCTTTGTAGCCCAGGGCAAATACTATAATCCTAATATATGCATGTGAAAGTAACTCAGTGTGAAATACAGTCATGGTACTGGTGGAAGGCTGAAGAGCAGGAAGGTCCTACATGTATATACCCGATAGGTTTAGGAGAGTGTCAGAATCATAATAATTACATTCTCCAAATTATCAACAGACCTTATAGACAGACCTTGAATCTAAGATAGTGTGATCTAATGATATATAAAACTGCACATGCTTGTTAGGAAATTAATTCATGAAACAAACAAAGGATTAATAAAAAGGAGTAAAATAATTACAATATGTTTAAGAAAATATACAAAATATGTGCAATGATATGTTGTAATATTGTATTATTGAATAAGTCCAAAAATATACTACTTTTGTGGTGGAACTAAGCTTGTTTACTGAAATATTTATTATTGTTTTCCATGTATGTGATTTATTTCTTCTTCTTCAGTCAGGTGGTCCCTTTAGTGGTCGCCACAGTGGATCATCTACTTCCATCTCACCCTATCCTTAGTATCCTCTCCTGTCACACCAGTCTTCTGCATGTCCTCCTTCACTGTATCCATGAGTCATTTCCTGATGCCTGGCAGCTCCATCTTCGGCATCCTTTGTCCAATATGGAAGATGGAGCTGCCAAGCAGGAGGAAAATAGGAAGACCACAATACATTTACTTTGTAAAAAAAAGACAAAAAGTGTTTTGTTATATATTCTGATTATTTTCTCTTATGTGCTGTTGACTGAAATAAAGCTGAATGATCATGAATATATCAGCCTGTAAACAGAATGTGAAGAAAAAACTTTTTATGTCCAAAATGTTTTTGTATTGTGTTGAATAGATATCAGTTGAAGTTGAACTTCAGCTGGGCTGTAACTTCATGTAATACCACTTTGTACCACAGAATGGTGTAATGAGTCAATATAACCTTTATTTAACCAGGCAAAAGAATATTTATGTTTACAATGGCAGTCTGGGAAAAGGCAAAGCCTCTTGAGGAAAGATAAAAGAACAGCAGCACCCCTCTGGAAACATTTCAGGGTGGCTGTGGCTCAGGAGGTAGAGCAAGTTGTCTACTAATCAGAAGGTCAGTGGTTCGATCCCTGCTTTCCCTTGTCTGCATGCCGAAGTATCGTTGGGCAAGATACTGAACCCCACGTTGCCCCCGATGCATTCGTGTGTGTGTGTGTGTGTGTGTGTGTGTGTGAGAGAGAATGTTAGTAAGCACTTAAGTGTAGATAAAAGTGCTGTATGTGTGAATGTGGCCTGTAGTATAAAGTGCTTTGAGTACACAGAAACTGAGTAGAAAAGTGCTATATAAGTACCAGTCCATTTACCATTTCAACACCTCCAGTGGTAAAGCCAACTGGTGGTGAAAGTTTTAGATTTTGCATTTAAAAGTGTTACAGTCCATCACCAAATGCCACCAAACAATGTCATGAGGTGAAAATTAAATGCCAGTTTTGTATAATATAATAAAGTAAGGCATTCTGTATTTATTTCCAATAAGTCATTAGTCTCAACTTTTCTCTTTGAATATTATCATCTGTCTTCTTTTGTGTTTGCTTGAGAGTCATTGTGTAATGATTTAACAATTCAGTTTGATATCAGCCTACTTTTCTGTCAACAATTCATATTTTGGTCTAGAAAAAAAACCACTTCCTATTTCTCTATATTTTGCTTCCAAGGAGCCAGACTTTCTTGTAATTTTTTAAAGTGGTATTGAACAATAGTTCTCCAGGCTTTCTGAAGGTCTTTCAACATTTTTCTTTGGACACTGGCTGCTTGTCATTCATTTTCAGGCCAGTCCTTGTACCTGATCATTTTCAGAGGAAAGTTTGTGTGTTTGTTAAGCCACCTCACACTGAACGATGACTCATTCAAGCATAAAAATGTTTTGTGTCTACAGACAACTTAGCAAAGACCTGATTTTAAATAATATCTTTAAGCACTTTGTTACCAACAGCCTGTCACAAAAAACACATCATTTGTTCTTATTTCTTTAGTTGACACTATGAAAAATGCCAACGATAACACAGTGTGTCAGGCATAAAATAGCATTTTTGCAGCAACAAAGTGATTCCCAAAGAGCTATTAGCCGAAAACTTGGCATATCTCAGCATGGTGTGCAGTGTGTCCTTACAACATTTGAAGTGGACAAGTGGAGGATGAAAAAAGAATTGGCAGGCCTAAAAAACTATCTACAGCAGATTCAATTCAATTCAATTCAATTTTATTTTATTTATATAGCGCCAAATCACAACAACAGTCGCCTCAAGGCGCTTTATATTTTAGGGTAAAGACCCTACAATATGATGATGATGATGATGCTGATGAACAGTATCTGAAACCGATGTGCTTAAGAAACAGGAAAAATCCAGCAAAGACCTCCCACAGGAGCTTTAGTTGATCCATCTACTGTTCCCTGAAGCCTCATCAGAAATGGCCTCAGAGGAAAGGTGGCTGTCAAGAAGCCATTCTTAAGGAAAGGAAAAACGGAGAAAAGGCTGCTGTATACCAAATGACACAAGAACTGGAAAAGCAGTGTGTTTGGGAAAGCATACCTGTACAGAAAAACACACAATGGAACATTATCAATCATGGATCCCCAGAGCCTGGACCTCAACAGCAGTGTGCAATGTTGACAGAGAACTGAACAAAAAGCAGCCAACATCCAAAGAAGAGCTTTGAATGTCCTTCAAGAAGCCTGGAGAACTATTCCTGAAGACTACTTAAAGAAATTACAAGAAAGCTTCCCTAAGAGGGTTCAGGCTGTGTTGAAGAATAAAGGCGGTCATACCAAATGTGGACTTTCAAGCTCATTAGAAATGTACAAACTCTATTTTTGCCTTATATGCTGTATTTCCATTTATGTATACACGTTTCAATAAATTGTTTCACCCATTTTCCATTTTATATATCAAAATATATATAAAGAAATGAGGGGTCTATCTTATCTTATTCCTTGCTGAGTATTGTTATGGCATTTTCCTAAATAATTCCTCTGCTTCTTTCACATTTTTATTGCTTTGTTGTTGGTCCCCCCCGTCCCCTGTCCCCATCCCTCAAAAATCCTTTAAACGACCCTGGTGGGAGGGAAACCTGTCCATTGCAATATTGCAATTCAATTCAATTCAATTCAGTTGCCTCAAGGCGCTTTATATTTTAGGGTAAAGACCCTACAATATTAGAGAGAAAACCCCAACAATCAGACGACCCCCTATGAGCAAGCACTTGGCAACGGTGGGAAGGAAAAACTCCCTTTTAACAGGAAGAAACCTCCGGCAGAACCAGGCTCAGGGAGGGGCAGCCATCTGCCGCGACCGGTTGGGGATGAGGAGAAACAGAAGAGAGCAGAGGGAGACAGGACAAAAAAGGCACACCTATGGGAGAGAGACAGGGTTAATAATAGCTAATGATTAAATGCAAGTGGTGTATA
>VUQI01055374.1:0-39093 GCA_015106735.1 Paratilapia polleni | reverse complement strand
TCCTATCACTTTTTTTTTTTTTTTAAGAAAAAAAAATTTAATTAAAAAAAAAAAATTTTTTTTTTTTTTGTTTGAAGTTGTAACATCAGCAAAAGGCCCAAGTTGTTGTTATGTGACATGACAAACAAAGAATTCATTCCCTGGAAAGCCAAACTGGTTATTGGTGCACCATTCATCTCCTCCTGTCATGAAAACAGCACTAAAACACCCATCTCACTGTCAAAACTCAACCGCAATATCCAACTACTACACTCATGTATGAACTGGCATGAAGTATGACAAGTATAACGTGACACCAAATCTGTGCAGACAAAAAGCAAATTTGCTGTCCAGACAATCAGCTCACAAACTTTCTCAGTCAGGAGCATTTATCCGGACGTTTGGTGTGACAGTCGGGGAGAGAAAGAGAGAGTGCACCCATTGTCGGCGATAGGCTCTGGATGATTTATGTAGTGTATTTTCCCACCTGTTTGTGCAATACAGTACGTCTGTGAATGCTGCAGGTGATACTGAATAGGATAGTAACCTGGTTACCTGATTGCGATGATCGTGTTTACTGTCACATGTTCTGTTAAATTCACACCATTTTCCTTTTGCTGTGTATAGTAAGTGTAATGTATGTAAATGTATTTTGTTGGAGACTGTCCAACTGTCTCTCTGTATGTGCAATTGCAGAGCAGGGTGGAGCTGTATAATAAAAATGCTAGTGAGAGAGTTGGGACATAGAATAGCAGTAAATAATGACTGTCTCAATGCACAGGAGATTTCAGACACAGTAATAGCAGCCTGTAATATGGGCCAAATCTGTCCCCAAGGACAACATCGGATTAACCAACATCCCTCTAACCACACAAATGCACACATACAAAAACAGAACTACTGGTTCACAAATCAATCTGGTCCTCATTTCCGCTTATTTAACAGAAGAGAAAAAAGGAAGGAAGGGCAGACGAACATAGGAGTGTGTGTGAGAAGAAGGAATGCGGAGATAAAAAAGATCTAAAGAGGGAAAGTGGGGAGAGAGATGGAGATGAAGAAGAGAAAAGAGGAAAAGTGTTTCAATAATTCACAAACTTCTGCTTCATTTAGAATAAAATCTGTGCCTAAACTGGACCCGTGTGTCCCCTACACATGACACATCATCTGAAGCATCCTCACCTTGTGTGTACAGTGTGTGCTGTGTATTTGTGCATGAGCTTGCAAAATGATGTAAATACATAGCGTGAGTGTGTGTACATGGGTGTCTGAGTGCAGTTTTATTGGCTAGCAGACATGGATTTCTATGAAAGGAGTAATGTAGGTTCATTAGTAGAACTGCTGCAGTGAGAGGGGAGAACAGGAAGGGCTTAGTAACAGACAACATTACTTTATCTTTATACTGTATACCACTTTTTTTTGTTTGATTGATAGTGGCTAGCTGGAATTTGTGTGAGTTTATGTACCCAAATTCATTCTGCAGTGTGACAACTAGTCTGAACATGCAGCCATGCAGTCTTAAAGAGTTATATTCAGCAATAACACTGAGCCAACCTGGGCCTCTGGGTGTGGAAAATGAAGCCAGTGCAGAAATGCCTTAAAGCTGCATTTTTTTCTAATGGCCAGCAGGGGGTGGTAGGAAGAGAAGTCAATTATAAACATGTTGGATAAATGACCCTATTGCTTAATGGATTTATAACTTCAGTAAACATTTTCTAAATGAGTTTATGGTCGCTGTTGTTTCTAAAAACAAAGCTTGCCAAAATGCTGACCTCAACAGTTCAAAGCCATAGTTCACAAACCAATGGCTGACACCACAGTGGGTTCCTCCATCTTTAATATACAGTCTATGCTGGGATAACATGAGAAAGCACAATATATTACGACAGCCCAAATCCTCAGCTGAGCTGTGGCATGTTTTTTTTAAGATGCCTGGCAGAACCCAACAATTGCCTTTAAAAACTGTGCCCAAGTGGACCCACAACAACCGAATGCTGTTTTTAACCACAAACACTGCATCAAATATTGATTTGATTTAAAGTTTTTTCTGTTAACAGCCCTTTGTATGATGTCAGCGAGAGCTGTACTTGAATATACTGCTATTCAGATATTTGTTGTTGTTGTTTTTTTTTTTTTATTTCTTTTGAGATACTTTTTTTTTTTTGCTTGTGAGCATGACAGCCCTCTGATCTTCACGCTTCAGTTCACCTCAGTGTTGCCAACTTGATCTAGCGACTATTCATGGCCATTTAGCGACTTCTTTTAAAGCAGCTAGTGAAAAAGCTATGTAACATACTTTGCAATCTGAGGTCTTGCTCTTAAACTTGCATGTATAGCGACTTGTTAGATCCCGACAGGACTCAGGGGGTTTCTTTAAGTATTCACTGTGGATTACCACTGAATCTCAAGAGCCCAAAAATAGTATTCAGTACAGCCTAAAAGTTAACTGCTAGCTAAAAATGAAAGAACTTTTATTTCATTTTGAGTGTTTTTTTTTTCTTTTTTTGTGTGAAAAGTGCTGTATGTGTGTAGCAACAGGAGTCATGATTATAGTAAAAGACAAACTAATCCCCGAGCACAACTGTGTCTGTTGTAGGTGCAGTTGAAAATCTTGCCTGTGTGCTTGGTCATGCATTTGTACTTGATGCGATTTTCTGCATGCTCTGTTTTGCCCTAAACACTTTCCAGGAATTGAGCCGTTTCACTCAAAAGTGCAACAAAGACACTACAGTAGGAGGGATACAAATGGAGTTCCCTAGAAGTGATTACTCACAATGTCAACCTGCTGAGGATAACAAGCAGAAAAATCTTACCCTTTAGTGGGAAAAGATTTCATTATATACTTCATCTAATCAGGCTGCCGATCAAACAGACCAGATGGAGATACGTGAGAAAGAGCAAGAAGACAAGTGTATGTATGCGTATGTGTGCGCATGTGTGTCGGTGTGGACGTGCACATGTGACGTACGCAGGAATTTGTAATGATTTACATCTCTAAGTGCCATTCTGCTCCCGTCGTTCACAGTGACCTACACCAGCAGGCGTTGCTCTTATGTAATCCTTACTGTCAATCCCGTTCACACACACCTCCGCACATGCAGACACACATGTCCTGTACGCACACATCCTAGTGCCTTCCAACAGACCTGAGGTTATTCTCCAGTCGTGGTGAGAAAACCGTGCATGTTATCTCAGCACAAATCAAGAAGGGAGCATTTCTCCCTAGAAGGTAAATAATTAACTACTGTAAATAATGGTTCAAGTCGGAGGCCTGCTGTGCTGTCATCACCATTTATACTAACAGTTAAATTATTTTAGGGATTGCAACCGAAATAACATACAGAGCACTATGCAATAACAGAACAATTGTCCTTTTTTAAATTTGTCACATATCTTTGAATGTAACAGGATGGCAATTTTTTTCCCTCCCTCACTTTATGTTCATGTTACTTCCCACACACTAGTCAGCATAACCTACAGTTATGTATAGTGATGGGCTGAAGGCATTGTGTTGATCTGTGATGTGGACTTCATGTTTCTTAGCACAAGGCTGGAATAAGTCCCCAAATGGATTCCTAAAAGGTTTGGGTGCTTTCAATCCAACAAAGACATTTTATCTGAAGGAGAAATTCAGACAATATGTGAAAGACCTTAAATACTTTTTATCTTATACTTTTTGTAATTCATCTTCAGAAACCAACTAATTTTATAGAGTAATAAATTAAAAGGAAATGATGGTGGCATGGTGATGCAGTAAGAAGGTCCTGGCTTCAAATCCAGGCTGGGGCCTTTCTGTGTGGAGTTTGCATGGTCTCCCCTTGTCTGTGCAGGTTCTCTCCAGGTATCTGGCTTCCTCCCACAATCCGAAGACATGCACGTTGGGTTAATTGGTGATTCTAAATTGACCATAGGTGTGAATGTGAGCATGAATGGTTCTCTGTCTCTCTGTAAGTTAGGTCTGTGACAGACTGGCAACCTGTCCTCGGTGCAACCTGCCTCTTGCCCTATGACAGCTGGGATAGGCTCCAGCCCCCCCGACCCTGACCTGGATAAGCGGAAGAAAATGGATGGATGGAAAAGATCATTAAGACAAACAAATGTCTTAATGTGTTAATTATGGTCCCACTTAGAGTAAAACAGACAATTAAGCAGGGGAAATTATGGGAAAGAGTGTAATTTATCTTCTGTTGCCACATGCAAAACATCTTCAGAAGCAAACTATTTTTATCTCATGTTGGTCTCATATCTTTTTGATTGGCTGTATTGTCCTATAGCCCTGTGAAGGACTTGCAACTTGTCTGGGATGTACCCCACCTCTCACCCTGTGACAGCTGGGTGACCCTGCAAGCCTGATTTGGATAAGCGGTTAATAAAATGGATGGATGGATGGATGGATGGATTTTATAAAAAGGACATTATTTGAATAAAAGAGACTGTAAATTAAATGATCTTCCATTTCAATATTTTGCAAAGCAAAGAGATGGAGAACCACAAAAAGGTCCAAGCTGAGTGGCAGCAGTTTTTTTTCTAGGGGTATAAGTCTGAACATGTCTCAGGTGGCCGTGTTGAATAATGTCCGCTGGCTATCACCCTCCACTGTTCCATTAAAATTCCTCAGCCAAAGCCTATCTACCATTGTTATACAATTCAGGAAACCACAGGTCCCCGAGTTCACTACACTCCCCCAACTGAAGGGAAAACTAGTTTAGCTCAATGGGCTATTAGCCACCTCTCCACACATAAAAGGAATGAGTACAGAAGCATAACTGTAGCGTATTAGGGATATTGGTAAGTGGCCATCCATCAGCACTGTCACACAGAGTGCACCCACTGTTTCGTGAAGGCATGGTATAAACAGCACTATACAGAACAAGAATAACGGTAAGATTTTTTTGTTGTTGTTTTGTTTTTGTTTTTACACGGTCAATAGGAATCCCACAGGAAAAAAATTTGTTTTCAAGGAAAGCTTTTGTTTTCCTGTGTGTTCTTTACAAGAGCTCTTTACAAAAGGTAAGTCAGCTCTCGTAATGACTCAATTGATCCTGTTGCTACCGTAGATGTGAAAGTGTGCAAGGAATATTATATAGCAGCATCACAAATGAAAACACAAATCAGAAGCAAAAGCAAAATAAACTTGCCAGTTCATTACACCTAAGCCACATTGACTAGTGCAGGTGAAGAAAAAGAAAATTAAAATTAAACATGTGAAAAAAAAAAAAAGCTGCTGCAGACACTTTCAATAGCCTTGGGGTTAACTATTGAAGAGAGAGGACAGACAAGGTGAAGAAAAGGAGACAAGACGAGAGAGTGGCAAAGTCAACGACGGGTAGTAAGACGTGCAGAGGAAAACTGAAAGGAAAATAAGGACACTTAGAAACATGAAAGGGAGAAAAATGAAGGGAAAGTTGACAAGGAGGAGGAAAAAAAAGAAGGTAACAAAGGCAACAAGGCTCAGAGCTGCAGTAACACACAGAGAGACAGTGAGATATGGGGGGAAAATGGTGGGTGGGAGAGTGTGGGTGGCAACAAAGATGGCACTTTATCATACAGCCCAGTTGTAAAAGCAATAAACTCTCTATAGGTCTCAGCATAAAGACTTCCCAGCCACAAAGGCCATCCCCATTCATCTCACTAAAAGCTGAAGTTGTTGAATTGAGCTCAGGCTCCTCCTGGGGGGAAAAGTGTTTGTCATCATGAACTTCTGACCATTTTAGAACATCCAGGCATACAATCCATAAAAATAGACGAGAATACTGACCACTTTTTTTTTGTTGCCTCTGAACTTATTCTGTTAGTGTTTTATACCCTTTGAATGCCAAACTAGACAAAACGTTGGTTTTTGAGCCGAACTGTGCCAAGTACTGTATGTGATTTCTTTCTTGTGATCTTGCAGATACAAAAAAAAGTGCATCAAAATACAGTAAAGGCAACAGGAAATTAGCAGTTCCATGATCGCACAGATGACATTTGTTCCAAGAAAGTATATACCTATCATGACTGACAGGGCAACCTGTAAATTATCTAATTTGCATAACTTCTCATTCCTTTCTGCAGGTAATTATCATCCTATGATGTGATCACTCTTGCCAGTTTGCCACCCACCTGTATCTCCCCTTCGTTCTCATCGCTCCTCTCAATTCTCTCCATCTCTCACAGCGCACTTATACAAGAGGTGTGATTGCATTAAGCTGCAGAGAGAAAGAGAGAGAGGGCATCCCTGGGGCCGCACTAATGTACAGAACAGAATGTACAGAGTAGGGACTGTGAAGGAGAGCAAGAGAGAGGTTGGAGTGGGGGGGGCGTCCATTACTATAATCATTTTACCTCACTTGAAAAGGTGGCTCTTAGAGCAGGTTCTGTAGAGGAGAGAAGACAGAGAAATACATGGAGAGAGGGGAAGAGAGATGTACGGAGGAAAAAGCCTCTTATGGCCGTTAGTAAATCTAAAGCACAACTTCATTTTTCAGCTTTTATTGCTTTCTCGCACGAGCACCCAGAGCATCCGCACAATAACCAAAGACATTTCAGCGGTATATTAGTGTCCCCGTAGTGCGTTTGTAATATCTTTGAGGTGTCCTGAGACATGCATTCTAGATGATAGCAATTAACAAGACCAGTCAAGGCTCGACAGCAATTGCCGCTTTTAAAATTATTCATGTTTCGGGTTAAAACACACAAACCATAAATCAAATGTGCTAATTCACAACCGATGAAGTTTGTTTCATCCTGCCACGAATACAATAAAACCAAAAACTAACACCACACAAAAGCAATATGCTGCTCCATGCAAACGATGAGGGATATCTTTCAAAGCAGGCACGGAAGACAGGGAATACCCTGAAGGAATAACATCTAATGCAATCAGATTGCTCTGGCCAATTAGTCAGCACTAGCGTAGCCAGAGATGATGTCAGCCATCATTACTCACTGCTTAATGCTATAAAGCAGAAGGGAATCAAGAGAAAACAAAGAAAAGAGCAACAAAAGTGGGTTTGAGTTAGGAAGGGCCCACTTAATCACATCAAATGCAGAGTAGCACACTTATGTGAATAATGGCACCCACACAGAATAGAATCACACACACACATTTCTTACATCCCTAAAACACAGTTTATCTACTCTTATATACACACTTAAATGTTTAGATATATTAAGCCATGTTCACAATGATACAATACACAGCAAAAATAAAGATGCAGGCATCCACCATCAGTCCCTCACACACTGACACACAGAATGTTCCAGCACACCTATGGTTCCTTAGTAATGACCTACAGCAACGTGTTTTTCCACACCGATTCCAGTCAATACCCCACAGCTCCAAATGTCATTTTCACATTTCACTTACATGTACAGTCAGCATGTTAGGGTGATCTCCCTCAAATACACCGGCGTACTGTACAGCACCGTTTCTGCCTCTAAGTTGACCCCCCATTGGGCCTAAGAGTCAGGGAATTTTTTTTTTTTTTAACATGCATTCTTAAGATGCTTTCTGGAGGTACAACCATTAAATTGGATAATGTATCTTTTTAGATTACTGTTCCTGTTAGCCATTTATACACATCTAAAAATACTGGAAAGAGTTAGTATAACTATAAAGCATTTTAACCTAATAACATCCACCCCCTTTTATTGAATTAATGCCTTAATACCATTTTTAAAGCATTTCACCAATTCTGTTGGTATTCATAGATGAAAGTATACTGAAAAAAGAAAAAAAAAAACACGCTGACAAGTATGCATACACATAGGTAGTTACACTGACATCATTAGCTAATAGGTGGATTGATTATTAAATCAGACTTCAACATCTCTTCTGCTACTGTATGAAAATCAAGGAGCTGCTTCTGAAGGTTAATGTAAAAATCAGACAGGGATGACTTTTCTTCCTGAAAATCTCTTTTAGCATTCTACCAACTCTGCGTTGCTGCTGTGCTACAGAGCATTACAACCAAATTTTTTTCCAAACATGAGTTCCTTTTTCTTCTTCTCTCTTGCGTATACAAATTAGGTCCACTCCTCCTCTGCATTGTGAATGTCTCTTTTTATGTTCATTCATCCACATACTTCATTTTTCTGCCTCCTCTACTTTCTACCTTTATCCTCTCTTCTCAGTAATTCAGCCACAACCAGCAGTCTGGATGAACTCAGCGACACCGGGCAAGGTAATTAACTAGCTGTTTAGTGTGCAGAGGCAGCATGTGTGTGTCAGAGTGTTTTTGTGGAGAGCGGCAGCATGACAAGTAAAGACAGCGACACAAAAGCCAGACTGAGTGAGGAACTTGCAAGGGGGGCGGTGACGGGATAGGCGGGAAAAGGCAGAAAAAAGAAAGAGAAGGAAGAAGAGATGTACAGAGAAAGATGGGGAAAAAAGATCTAATGCAGGTTGATACTAATTAGTTAATTGTTCTTGTTCTACCAAACAGGAAGTAATGCAAAGTTGCCACCTTATCTCCGATCATTTTAAAACTGTAACCTCCCTGAGCACCTTCCCAGTCCCCCATGTGTCCCTCTTCTTCTTTGCTCTCTGCCTCTGTGCTGCTTTAATTCGTGACAGCTGTTGTTGCAGTTGGCACTCTCAGGTGTGTGTGTATGTGAGATTGTGTGTGTGTTTTCCGTGCTCTCCAAACCCAATTCAATCCTACTATGAGAGCGGGGGCCCAGATCAAATAAAGCAGAGCGCAGCTATCACAAGAAAACAGAGAAGGGGAAATCCATGCTCACGTACAACACACAGACATAGAAGGGATGACCTCTCCATTTACTCCTGTCGCTCCACCTCCTCATGCCAGCAATGTGCCCCAAATCTAACAGATTTCTTACTACAGAGGAAGTGATGTTAATTACATTCTTATATTGTACAAGTGACATGTAACTGGCAATAAACTTTTCAGTCTGCGACCAACAAAAGGGAGAGGGTCTGTTTATTTTATCCTGAGCATTTGTTCAAGGACTGACGCCCCCTGGCAGTGCTGGATATCCAGAGGCTCCTGTGAAACTTTATTGTAGAAAACATCGCTGGGTTAATTAGTCATTTGACATCTCTGAGATTATTGTGAGCTGTTGCTGTAGGCTGTACTGAGTCTAACCATGAAAGAGAGAGAGAGTGGGCAGGAGTAATTCCAGTTTCAAATGAAAAAAAAAATAAATCTATCTCTAAAGAAATTGAATTGACTCCACATAAAGCTGTCAGATTTCCCCTGCAAGACATACATAAGTTTACCCCCTTCTCTGCAATAATTTAATCAAAGCCAAGCATATTTTGCAAACAAGCCCCAAAGATGATTGGAATTTAAAGTTATAACCAACTGGTAATTTAAGAAAAGATCGATATGATGATTCCAAAACAGAAGGCTGATACATATTTCTTTTAATTTGTGTAAACAGTCTTCGTCCTGGACAGTAGAAACTGCAGGAAACCCTGCTACTATTTATTCATTTATGTTAATGTATGTGAACTTGTAAAGGATTTAGAAACTGATAAGAAATTAAATACCTCTAAAATATAACATTACCCATTTTTAGATAGACATAGGGCTGTGTACCATAAACAGTATATACTCACAGGCCACTTTGTGAGGTATATCTGTTCAACTGCTCATTAATACAAATATGTAATCAGCCAATCAATGCATTTAGGCATGTGGACATGGTGTCCCTAATAAAGTGACAGATGAGGGTATTTATGTATCTTTTCTCGCCATTCTAGCTGGGTATACATGTTACTTTTCAGCAGAGTACTCCATAAGCTTATTCTAGTCATGCAGGATACAACATAAGCCACGTGTCAAATATTTTAACATAAATCTTAGGTGATTTATGTCACGTATTCTCATTCTGATTCTACACCTTTAACTTCTTTATGGCTGACAGACAGTCTCTATATGGTACTCCCGACAGCCACGGCGACTTGCCGCCCAGTGTCATTGTTTGAGCTTTTAGGCTGTCACCCCTCCATCTGCTCATTTCTGAGACTTTGTGTTCACAGAAAGGCAACTGTCAACAGTGAATTTACAAAAGAGAGCGAGAGCGCAGAAAAATGCGGGGAGTGAAATGTGTAATTTCCAGTCAGCAAGACTGACAGATGAAGAAAGAGGAAGAGAGAAGGAAAGGAGAGCAGGGAGAGGCTGAATTTCAAACAAAAATATCCAAAAAGGCTACTTTGTGTTCACCATTTTTACTTAATTGTCTACTTTGTTTCATCTTTATCTTACCTTTTGATTTATTCTCCTTATTCTCCCTCCCCCCATCCAGAAAACTGCTCCTCTATAAATTGGTACAATGTTAATTTAATAAACTAATTAGTATGTACTTCAAAACATATTTGTAGAGTTATGAAGCAAGTCCCCGAGCACACTGAAGTACCTCACAGCAAAATATAACGATGCTGTTGGTGAGTCAACTATAACTGTACGCTGAGGGGTGATAAACAGAAATATTTTTTGTAGCAGCAGCAGGCATGGTGCAACTGGAGTGAGAATCAAAAGACAGTTTGGGTTTTAGGATTTCTTTTTTTTTTTAAATAACTGATACAAAAATCCTATCTTTTCTGTCCTGTCTGTACCTACACCTATCCCATAAAACAACACCCTGAGCAGCAGGACGAAGAGGTGGTCACAGCCAAGTTTAGGACAGGGAGAGGAGAAGAGAGTAAGAGACAAAAGGCAGGGATTGGCTTTCTCACTCTCTCCTTCAGTAAGTCCTTCTATTCATTCTGCTATCCCTCATAGGAGAAAAAGAAGCTTCAACATACAGCTGGCGGGACGGAGATAAAGGACTGACGGGGGAACTTCGATAGATGCAGTGGAGGGCGAGGATACGGTAAGAGGGAAAAGACGAGAGGGCCAGTTCAGCTAGAGAATGGGTAGAGAAACCGAGAGACGAACGAGAAGACAGAAAGAAAGGAAATCTGGACGGGAGAATGAGTTGAGAAACATCATGGTGGGCTGTATGAAGTGAAGAATGGAAAAGAAAACAAGAAAATCAAAAGTCAAAAAGCATGAAAGGAGGAAGACAAGAGAAGGACAGGAGCTCAGTTAAATTCAAAGATGTTTATCCTCTGAGTCAGAGAAACACACATACACCCAAAGCACAGCTAAGTACCCCAGTTCTTACGAAAACTGTTATTAAAAGAAGAAAAGGAAGGGCCAGGCCAGTCCCGTCTGCTGTCTTAAGTTGCTCTCATACCTGCAGCACGACTCATTTGGTCCAGACTCTTTTTCCATCTGTGTAGGTTATAACAAATGAACCAAGAATTGTAAACATGAATCAAGACATAACTGATTGGCGACATATTTGGAGAAGAGGTGTCTGTGTGCCATGACCACCCTGCTGGGGAAAAACTTGGATCATGCAGCTAGCTTACCTAGCTCTGGGTTGGCTTGTTAGCTCTGTAAGACTGTCACACTTGTCCTGTTGTACAGTACTTAACATAAACCATACAATGCTAGGTTTCTAGTTATCAGTATGAGAATCTCCATCAGTGTCTCTGTACAACTCTCAACTCCAGCTCAATGCAACAAAAAGCAATTCAGCAGCCTCGCTTACAAATTAACTATTTCGCAAGTTGACGTTTCAAGAAAGCAAAACCACTAAATGTCGCAGAATACAACATGGAAAAAAAACAAAAAAAACACACACACACAAACAAATATCCACAATACAGCAACCTGCAATGGAATTGCCCAGATACTGATAACATTGTAGCTGCCCAACCAGACTGCATCTTGATCTTAATATTGAAAGAGACATTTATATTGTATATCATTTTTCCAGCTTATGGCTGTATAAGGTACCACCCAAGTTTTCCATTGGATATTCACTACTGCCAGGGACAATGATTGACTCTAAACCACATGATTATATGCCCAGGACATGCTGGTTGGTGCCTGAGGATGTGTATGATTGGTTGTTTTTCTACTCTATATATACTGTATTTAAAATGTTGTCTGTAATAAGCAATAGAGGGGAAGTAATAAAGTTGCTCTTTATACTACAAGTGTTGCTGGAGCTTTAACTTTTTCATATTATAATCTCATGGAGTAAAAGTTACTGTGTGGTCACTGTGTTTAACTGGTCAAGAGACCGCTTTAATCCTTCCCGTGCTGTAAAGCAGACAAATTTCAATAAGCGATGCATAAGTGTCACCATGCATGGTTCCATGGTTACCACTGATTGGGCATAAAAATATATGTCTACGAATGATCCTTTGACAGTTTGAAGAGAGCAGATGGATTTAACCCATTAAGACCTGATGCATGTATATCGATATATAGAGAGGGCACCATAGGTCTTACTGGATTTTAATTGTAGTCTAGTTTTTGTGTTCGTATTAAACTCTCATAAAGGCTACCACAAAAGACTATGGTCAGCTGCACCAGAATCTGTCTGCTAAAAGGTGCAGACACACCACAAGAAATCATTAGCTTGTTTAAAGTGAACCAGAGCACATTACATGTAAAAAAGTGCCTAAACTTCATCATCTTTGAATCTTACCTGAGAACAGGAGGCCGGGCTACTTTGGCGGAGTAAGTGGAGCCTTCTGCTCAGCTGAGAGCTGACAACTGCAGTTCCTGATGTGAAGCCTTGAACTCTCCACCAATAGGAGGGAAGGGAGAAGGTGTCTACGCTGTCTGTTCACGTCTGTCTGTCTGCAGGTGTGATCACCATTCCCTACAGGTAAACACAGACACATCGGCAGGCAATATTATTTCCCTGATATGATTATTTAGGTCTCAGTTATTGCTTATTCTAGCTCAATTATTGCAGCATAATAACCAGATTCAATGCTTTGCAAACACAATCATCAGCTTAACCATCAAGTATTATTTTCCACTTAATTAGTTCAGTTTTATGTAGAAACACTGCTGCTCTTGGAGCATTAAGATGTCATCGAGAAGAGATATCCGTAGTATGGTCATACAGCAGCTTCAGTAGCGCACTTTTACGAGGGGCAGCCAATCAGAAGAAAGTTAGCGTGAAGACGGGGTGCCCATAGTCCCTGCACCCCTCAAGATAAATGAGGAATACTTGGAACTGTGAATCGTGCAAAGCTAGTCTCGTACAGTCCAGGAATTAAAAAAATACGAAGCTGGAAATGACCATCATAGGTCGACTTTAAAATAAGGTTGACAGTAAAGTGATCTTCGTTCATGTAAGTTCATAAAATAAACAAAAATGCATAAAATAACCATTAGTGGGGTGCATTATGATGCTGCTATTTCTTCTGTGTCAAGAAGAAAGTCCCCGACTTATGAAGAAAGTTTGCAAATTCGTACAGGAAAACTGTTGATATGTTGTTTATGACAGAGTAATTGCTACCATTTCTTTTTCTTGATGCAATCTTAGACGAGGCTGACACACACACATACTCACACACACACACACACACACACACACACAATGCATGCTTGTAGTACTTGTTAAATCCCAATTCTTGTTTAAATTGAAGTCTGTAAACCATGTACATTTGTAAATGTCTGCACTTGTGATTCTTTCTCTGCTTTTCCCTTTTTCTGCTGTGCTCTCTCCCTCTCTGAAGAGTATTCAGAACAAACAGCCACGCTATTTATACACTGACGCCGAATCAGCATGGCAACCACGCTTTGTTTACCCGCATGAGACACACGGTTTGAGGCTTGTGTCCTCTTTTTTTGTTTTTTTTTTTTAAAACAAAAATCATCGCTACTTAGTTCTCACTCATGAACTTAGCTCAGTTTCCAGTGGGGACAATGTTTCACTTTGACCAAATGTCTCTGGTAAACTGAGAGGAAACCCTGGCAATGAAAGCAGTATTTCTGTGAAAACAACATCTCATGGCCTGATAATGTTAAATGCAATTTTACAGCACAAAGGGTCCATTCTTTTTCTCTTAAAGCCCTCACCAACAGTCACAATGTCTAAAGTAATACTGAAAGAATCACACTTCTCCTTTTCTACTCTGCATGCATATCATTCAGGGAAATAAGTTCTATTTTCAAACCCCACACATCAAACGCTCAGAAAAATCAAAAGACTTGCATTTACACCTTCTGTGCAAAGCACTTAATCCCCAACTACTGTAGTGGCATTCCACCATAACCTTGAGCAGAATACTACTGCATCATGTAACACCCAGGTGTGAATCCAACTTTATAACTGTGTTGCAGGATGTTCATTAAAAGGAGTGAGTTAATGTTCCCCTGGCAAATAAAATGTGGTACAGTGCCTAATTTGATGCACAAGCACAGAGAGAAACACTTAATGCTCCCATCCAGTGCGCTCTCTTATTTTAAGTAACCCTCGAGGCTGTTACCACAGTGACAAAGACATGTCCCAAGGTCACAGGGCAGAGCTGAGCATTAAGTTGAACCCTGAAACAACACATCGACTCAGCAACACAAAATCAGGTCAGTTGATCATGTGACAACCAGGTCCCCGGGGACAGAAAGTGATACTAAAGCATGGATTTTATTTTTTGTACCAACTTAACACAAAACTTAACAAACATACACACACAGGCATGCAGGCATGTGAAACACGCAAAACACATGGTGTGCACATGCACTTTGTAGAGTCACTTACGTACACACACAGAAACCCACAGCAAACGCACACACAGAGGACAGGCAAAAACAGACGTAATGTAACTTTACAAAAGATGACCCACTGTTATTTGAGGGTCTCTGAGTGTCTTTGAAAGAGCAAATATATGCTCATCAGTGGTTAAATACACAAATCAACTCATCAAATCTGCCTCAGAGTCCCCGACTTATGACTGTCATGCTCTTTGCTTCAATATGCATTTCCTACATATGAATAAAATCATATATAGTGTGAAAAGTTAGCAAGAGGGACCAAGAAAAAGGCTGGTCATTTTGTGCAAATAGAAAATGGGCTACAATGTCATTTTGTATCAGGATGTTTAAATGTCTCAAACCAATAAATCATCAAATATCTATCACAGTTTTCATCTGGATTCACCTTGCCTATGTGCTTCTTGGAAAAGGGGTGGTCTGAATATTGTGAAAAGTTTACACATAAGCACAGGTTTGCAAATGCACACGCATACAACAGCAAGATATTCCTCCGACTCAGCAGCCTAGGAATCAGTTCCCCATCTGTTGCAAAGGGCACGCAATAATACTGGCAGCCTGAGTGTGTGCATCTCCAATGTGCACCTATGAAACTGTGCACTGCCCCTTTCAGCCTGCTTTTCTATTGGTCTCCTGCCTGGTGTCCCTCTGTCACACAGAGAACACGGAGACTGTGCATGTACGTGTGCCTGTGTGTGTGACATGCAGACAAGTTGTACAGATATCTTTGCGAGCACCAATTTGAGCTTTAAACCTGAGCACAAGGTTAAAGAAGCAGCAGGTTAAAGACCATTAAATGTCCAGTCCAGCTGCATTGCACATTTGCTCTCTCGTGTGTACCTTGGTTGGGTAAGGTTTAGAAAAGTTCAGCGCTGCAGTGCCAGTTTAAAGTTTCAGGTAGTGTGGTTTAGATTAGGGCTGGGGGTTAAGATTGTCATTTAGTTGTGATGGTTAAGGTCTGGATAAGGGGCAAGATGAAATGCAGTGCACTGTGCAGTGATGAGTGCCCTCACAAAGACATAAGTATAAATGTAGGTGCATATGTTATGAGGAGCAGAGCAGTACCACCATGGCAGTAACCAGCTATGAGGACACCGAGGCCTGGACCTCAGCAATTTTTTTTTTCCAAAACAGGCCATTAAAAATTAGCACAAATCAATGTGTGACGCTTTAGATGGCTTTTACTTCGAAAAGACTACAGTAATTCTATTATGTTATTGCCCGCCCTAAAGTGCCTCTGACTGGGTTGTGTTTAGAGTACCAAAGCTACTAGAGAGAGGACTCAAGAAACATGATTGTCTAGGCACTTAGAACATTTTATAAGATGCTTCATAACATTATTTCATACTAAACGGTACATTTCGGTCTCACTTCATGTCAATTCAACTATTGTATTCACACATGATGTGCTTTTTTCTGTACAGTATGTGTTTAAATTTGCTAAATCTTTCCTAGGAGGCTAGCGGGGAGCTCCATGTGTCCTTGGTGGGCATGTTTGGCTGTGTAAGTGATCTTTGTTTGCACTGCCTTTGTACTTGATTTGTATTATTGTAAATGAAAAAAGTTCATAAACTCTGGATCCGAATGCATTATAAGGCAGATGGCCTTGGTAGGGAACTGTCCCGAAATTGACTAGTACACTGCTATAAACAAGCTGTCTTTCTAGTTTGAAATGTGCCATAAGAGTAAGATTCCAAGGACTAAGGAAAGTACAGCTTTGCAAAGGTGTTGGATTGCACTGCAGGCTCTGAGTTCACTGGCTGCACATAACAAGAAGGGCTACTAGCTGGCCAGCAATAAGCCAGTTATTTGAACACAGCCTAGCCTGCTGTATCTGACTGGCTGCATGTGAGAGGTGTAATTATAACCAAATAGTTGAGGTCCTACAAAAGTAATGTAGCTATTAAGTATATGTCTTCAAGTTAACAAGTCATACTACAAAAGGAATGTTTACAGGGGAACACAAATGACCCACAGATCACTGTAAAGCCCACATTCATAGTGAACATCTGTGAACTATAAATCAGTTTATACATCAAGTTTAAATGAGTGAACTAAAGTTCATATTCTTACATGCTAAACTGATGATATATTTTTGCTTTTGCAATACCATTTGTGAACTATTATGCAGGTAAAGCTAAATAAACTCAAAATGAAAAGAAAGCAGTGACAGTGAAAGAAAGAAAAAGGGCCCACATATACAATGAGGCAGTGACAGAAAAATGAACTCTTGGTTATGCAACTCACTTAGTAACCCTCAGCACCACAACTGTAGGTCAAAGTGTAGCACTCTAAAAAGCGTCCTAAATATGCTTCTGAGTACCTGATGATCAAGCTTTTTACTGCTGAAAAGCACAGAAATGCCTTCACTACCATTCATACAGTATGCATATATACACAATATACATCTCAGTAAATGATGCAAAGTGGGCTACAGAAGCAAAGCAGTGTACTGCAGGGAAGGGGTTGAGTGAAAATGTATTTTAGCCACCTAAAAAAAAGAATATTAATTAAATTCGACACTATATTTAGAATAGTGCCATTGGACAGCTGTTTCCATCAGGGAGACAGGCACGTATCACTCTTCTCACAGCCATCATTTTACCTAGCAGAACACTGCAGTTGCTTGTCTACCGCTGCCTCAGACAGTTCGTTGGATTGCGTTATTGTGTGATTTTTGTGTCTTAAAGGGTTAGTTCGGATTAAAACGAATATGTTGAAACACCAAAGTCACACAGAGGTAGACCACCAACTCCCTACATCTGTGATGTAAAATTACTGTTTTTGTCAACGGAGTCTGGCAGCTTTGAGGACAGTAATTTCTTTCTTAGTGTGCTGTTTCCACAAACAAACTCTGTCAACTGTTGACATATATTCAACTCAGTTAAATTCAATTTTATTTACATAGCACCCGTTCACGACAACAGCCTTCTCAAGGCGCTCAATACTTTAAGCTCAGGACTACAATATTGGGCAGAGAAACCCAACAATGTGACAGTCCCCTGTGAGTAAGCACTTGGTGACGGTGGGGAGGAAGAACTCCCTTTTAACAGGCAGAGACCTCCTGCAGAACCAGGCTCAGGAAGTTGCAGCTATCTTCCACAACCGGTTGGGGTTGTGAGGGGTAAGTTAAGACCGAAAAAAAAAAAACATAGAACATTGTTCTGAGATATTATTTAGTGGACTAGCACTTTGTGTCCATCTATGTGACAGAGGAACACTGTGCAACAGCAGCACAGCTTTACAGAGTAACAGGTTGCTATCATAGACAGTATAAAACATCAATGTAGCTTCTGGGTCGGAAAAATGAAGCCAATGCGGAAGTGGCTTAAACCTGCATTCTATCTGAAGGCCACCAGATGGCGATAGCTGTGGTTGCAAAAAGACTTCTGGTCCTATAGAAGTCTATGGGAAAACAGGTCTCTGTCTTGACCCCTGTAAACACTTCCTGCCGAGTTTATGGGCTCAGTCACTCGGTTTGGGTCATACTGAATAAAAAATTAACTCTTGGTCAGACTAGACCCTCCGTGTCACATCCATTTTTTTTGCAACTAAGATGGCGACAGCAGAAACGCTCATCTCTAGGCTTCAAAACAGGACTTCAGAAACCAGCGGGTGACATCACAGTAACTACATCCACCTTTTATACTGGCTACGGTTGCTATTTCATCTGAAAATATAACAATATACCTTATAAAGTCGACATAACACCAAGGCCCTGTGCGGCCAATCAAACCTAGAGAGCTATTTTTTTTAGTTGACATAATCAAATAATGCTCTAACACTCTGTTGATAAGGTAGACTAATAACAGAGGTAAATTAAGATGAAAACACACCTGCACATATTTTGTCAGCACACAATATTGAGACATCATCAGAAACCTGCCGTCTAGGGGAAATGCTTCAGAGGTTTAGGTTGAAAGCACTTGCTCACTGTCCAACTCCTCTCCATTAGGCCCTTGCAGGAGGGGCCATTAATTGAGTGCTGTTACACCACTTATAAAATAATAACAGCTAATTAATGTCATGAGATGATGATATTAACAAAGGACTTTACTAGAAGGTCAGCTATCAAGGTTGGGTTTGGTATTTTACAAAAGCCTGAAAAAAAGCTATAAGCAAGTACTTGTACACTTTGTATATCAGTGTTGTCAGTTTCCAGAAAAGAGTATTATCTGGTGCTGTGTCCTTGAACCAGAAAATTTAATGTAGACTAACCAAGGTTTAATCAAATCCAACATCCTCCTTTTCTTACTTCCTGTCCTCCTCTCACCTTGTCTTTTTTTTTTAAGATCTTCCTCTTTTTTTTCCCCCTTCCTTCTTCTTTATTATACACTCCTTCCTGTCTTCTGATACAAGTATTCTCCAGGGCAACACATCACAACCTAACAACATCACTGTGACACAAGACGGAGATGTGAGCTAGTTGGAGTAAAATGTAGAGCAGACACAGTCCACACTATGCATTTGCATAGAAGAAAAATGTGTGAAAGAGGAAAACAGAGAGAAAAGTGAAAGAACAAATTTACAGACTCTTCTCTATGTGGCACACAGGTACAGGAGTATATTTAGAAGTGAACACATACAGTATGTGTGTGAGAAGCTAACGTGTAAGTGAAGCTGAAAGAGTTCACTAATGTTGAACACTGGAGCGCAAGTTGCCACCTCGGGGAATTACTCAGCATTGCTCAGTTGAGCCACGTTAGCACAGAGAGCCTGGAGACGCTGGAGTTGCAGGGAGCCCAGCTTTGATCGCCTCCCTAAGATCTGAACATCAGGGTAAGGGGAATGTGCTGGGAGGGGGACCTACAGGGAACACACATGCAGAGAAAAATCTTCAAAGGTGTACACATCAACACACACACACAAACACACACATACACACACACTGCATTCTTTCAATTACATTTTTTCCAAACATTCAAAAGACATACTGTACAGTAAGAACTACCCACGCATGCATAGTAATAATTGCCACTAATCCCCTCCAAAGTTTTTCTCTCCCGCTCCCAGCCACAAACACACACATTCTGCAAAAGTGTAGAGCACTCGGTGCATTCCTCAAACAGCATAAATCACCTATCCATCACTTAAACATGCTTCCCAGAAGATATAGATATGAATGGAAACTCAAAACCAACTAACCAAGCAGTGACAATTAAGTACAAAGATGTTTTAAATATGAAGTATACAAGGACAGTAAACAGCCTTAATGCAACAGGCCTGCTCTCGAGCAGTAATCTGACAGCGAGGCAGACGGCACATATAATGGCCGGATTACGGACATTCTACCACAGTAGAGCAAAGCGGATCTAAACTGTTGCTGTTCCGAGCAGGTTTCAAGAGACCTTATTCAACACCTTGACACAAACGTTTAGTCTCACTCGCCCCCACACTTTCATTCCTGTCAGAATGTGCTGAATGACGAGTCAACCTCTACTCTTTTTCTTGTCTGTCATGCTTTTAGCTGTGCCAAGAGAGCTGTTTCTTTTTGATGGTATAATTGCTTATATAAGCCAAAGTTAAAGTTGACTGGTTGAGGACAGAAACTATACTGCGATCAGAGCAAACGTTAAGGTGGCATCTTCCAGAAAACTAAAAGCACTGTGAAAACAAGATGAATTCACTTAAATGTATTTTTGGAGCAGAAAGGGGATAGATATATCTCAAAACTGTCTTCACCATTCAGTCTTAAGATCTATTATTATTTTTAAAATTTCAAAAAAATGAAAAGGAATCTTATTTATTTGAAGACAAATGTAATTTATTAGGCAGCACATGGTAGAGAGAAACTGTCTTGAAAACTAGGGTTCAAATCCTGTGTAGGACCTTTTGTTTTCACTTTGTAACTTTTACCTCAGTGTTTGGTTACACAGTGTTTAGACACAAAAACTACTTGTTTAGGTCCACTAAGACCATTTATGATGAGGCTTTGGTGAACGGTAGATTTTTAAAATTGGTTCTTTGATAAGTTGTTAGGTTGTTATGTGTAGACACAACATTGGTTCAACCCTTGAATTAGGTGCCTTTATATGCTTGAGTGATTCATAGGTCAGTGTTAAGTGGCTTAAAAAACAAACAAAAAAAAAAACATTCCTCGAAAATTGTCAGTTACTGGACTGAAAATGAATGAAAAAGCAGCCAATGTCCAAAGAAAAACTTTTAAAGACCTTCAGAAAGCCTGGAGAACTATTTCTCAAGACTGCTTTAAGAATTACAAGAAAGTCTGGCTCATAGGAAGCAAAATATAAAGAAATGACAGATGCCTCCAGACTTCTGCACAGTACTGTATGACAAAAAAAATTAACTCAGGAGAAAAGGTTTCCCTTGAAATGTAATTGAGAATGAAGTCTAGTTGTATGGGAACTTAACTTTTAAGAGACAGGGTTGCAAAGAATGACAAGGAAAATGGGTCTGGTTGTAATGTATCTTATGTACTAGCTCCATCTCAAAAACAGACATATCAGACATATCATGCCATGCACCACAGGATACTCATGCAAAACTACACTAAATACATTTTATTTGCATGTTTGTCTAAGAGTTGAATAGTAACTGGATCAAACACAGCTGCTGATGAGAACAGCTATGGCTGAGAGATAAACGTTTAGGAGAAAAATACACATCTTATTATGAAGGCCAACAGACAGTATTCAGTCTTTTAATTTAACAAGTGCTTTATTCTTTTCTGAAACCATTTTGTATGCTGACTGAGTTTAAGAAAAAGAATCATCCTTAAAGAAAGGCAATCTTATAAATGACCAGAAATCATGTTGTTTGTGCTTTGATCGTACAGCCGACCTGACGTGCACACCAGAACAGTGTGTACGTGGCCTGCCTTCAGGGTAGTGCTGACATTGTGCTGACACTCACACAGTAAAACTGAGCTAGTAAACAACATTTCTTTTTTTCATTAAAAAAAAAAAAAAAAAAAAAAAAAAAAAAAAATTCCCACTCAGAACTGGCACGTCAATGCAATAAAGCTGAATGGAGTTTTCTTCAAAGGATTGCTATTCTTGTGAACATCTCATCTTGCTAATTTGGCACAAAGTTGATTTGGAATCAAGAATGAAGTGATCACATTTTGGTTATCAAAGATAAAGGTCACTATGACCTCACAAAACACATTACAGTCCACAATGAAAATTATTATGCTTATGAAAAGATTCCACACAAATATCTAAGAGGATAAAGTTGCAATATTCAAAAGATCAAAATTTTAATGTGACATCAAAATGTTCTGCAAAAAACATTTGCTGGCCAATAATCAATCAGGGGCAGAAGGACAGGTTGTGACCATATTTCACATTGATTGTATAGCTCTTTTGTGCTGTTGGTTTGAAGATGTGCGTGAAGCTTCCATATTTTAGAATATGTTGCTTCTTTTCAGCAACATCCATATTTAAAGCACTGTCTAATTCCAGGGCTTCAGCTTTGACCCCTCACAATCAGCTTTTTTGGTCAAACATAAACACACTTACTATTCCTTCAAAGTTTTCACCACTTATATTAAATCAGTTGCGACAGACGTGGATGCAAACTGCAACTGACTTGTTGGCCACATCACTCGATAATCCACAAAAATCACTGTTGTCAATTTACACTGCAACTATTTCCCAGTAATTATTTCTAATGAAAACTCTTAAACACTAAGCCAAAACATGGACACTGTTTGTTGAGATTTTACATGAATATTTTTTTAATGATGTTAACAAAACAGTTGAATTTCATTACCAATGCAATAGGGTGACAGTTAAAATCTTGTGCTACAGTCACACTAGTGAAAACAGTGGTTGGAGACTGTGGCATGACCAAAATTATTGTGACCATGTGCAATGAACTTGCAATCTTGTTGCCTTTAAAATGGTTGCTTCGAAGACGGAGATCAGGTCACTCACAGTCACTTGCCAACCTCAAAGCAACTTTGGTGCGTCGAGATGGCGATGAAATGGCAATAAGACTCAGAGATTTGAAAACAATTCTGAAATTCCTCCACAAATAGTGACAGAGTTGCTGGAGAATGGCAATTTAACTGCAAAATGACACAAGTGCTTGGTTGCTTGCATTTATATAGGAATATAACCAGAATACAACCAGTTAGCAACCAGTTGAGTCGGGTCCCCTATTTCAAAGAGAAGTGTCACAGACCAGTTGCGCTCCTTGGCGCATACTGACTCAGGTTGATTGGAACGTGTTGGCAATCTGTCTGTGTTTATAAATTTAGATGGCCATTATTTGCAAACCTTTGACAATCTGTCTGAGAGTGATTGCAGTCAGTCCGAGTCAGACTGCGAATGTTTAAAGACAGGTTGCCTCCCACCAGGTGACCTGTGCAATCGCATCACGATTGAAAGTGGTCACCACAACTACTTGCAAATAGTCAATGAGTGATTCAACGTAATCACTGGGCAATCACCAATTTTTTTTAGTTGCCAGGAGGTTACCATCCTATTTTTACTCTAGCGTGACTGAGCCATTAGAGAGCAGGTGATCCCAGAAGCAAAATGGACTGGTCCTCCCACTCTGAACCTTATTTACAGGTTTACTTTGAAATATTACATGGTCTCAGATTTCCTAGTTGAACAAATGCAAATTAATTCCGGAAGCACAAAAACAAAAATAACTTCTATCACACACAGGCTGAATGTGTGTGGTGAATATTCCTGAACATATTTTCAATCCAACTAGCACAGACTTGGAGTACCTATTCGTGTGTTATGTGCACATCTCAAATAGAGTAAAACAACAAACATGGTAGTTTTTCTCTTCCATAGTTTAGGTAAATCAATCCTTTTTTAAACTTGCACCACAAAATTGTTGTCACAATGATTTTGATCAGTTGATATATCTAAGGGAGCACTGACCTGACTGTGTCTGGACTCTCCATATTTGCCGTTGAGGTTGGCCCGGTGGCAGTTCTTGTACCACCAGGCTCCTTTGTATGACAAGGCACAGTTAGTGACAGCAATGTCATTGTCTCTGTCTTTTGTAGAGAAGGGCCGACCCTGGTGGTAGCTCAAAGAGTCACCTGGGATCACAAGAAAGAGAGAGGTGGAGAGCTTAAAATATTAGTACTGTATGCTAGGCAGAGCTGCTGTGAATAACGGCATGAACAGGGTACATAAATGACCCAGTGAGCAGGGGGGTGATGGGGAGATATAAGAGGAAGGAAGAGGAAAAAGTCCCTACTTCAGGCTCTTTGAATTTACCTTGGAAGAGAGAATTATAATCATAAACATGAGAGGATGATGCGTAATTCTGGCATATCGCCATGTTGACAGAATGCGAGGGCAGGAACAGAAATGTGGAGCTGAAGAGAAAAAAATGGCAGTGGAGGCATAGGGACAAGTCTGACATAAAGAATGGGTCACATGGCAAAAACTGACAGCGTTAAATGTCACCACTGGCTATTTCAAGGCATTCATCCACAGAGCCAAACATAATGTCAAATAAAATTACCAGCGGTGCCATTGTATTCTCCTATCCTGAGCTTGTAGAGGTTTCTTGCATCTCCAATGGAGAACTTGTCATAATTGGCGTAGACTGACTCCTGTCCGTCCCTCATGTCAATCCTCAGCTCGTAACGGCCCTGAGCAGCAATCCTCTGGATGTTGTCCAGACCTGCAGAGAAACATGTAATTTTAGATACAAACTAAATCTCGACACAGTTATATTTGCTGTCTGAATTCACCCTTTATCCTCCAATTGCCCCAACGTTTACTCATTCGATCACCAAAAGCTGATTTTCAGTTTGAGTCAGACTTTCCAGCGACAGATAATCTACATTCAAGCAATGCTGAGATATGCAAGAGTAAGCAAAAGTGATACACTAACAGCTCCAAATGAACACTGCGGTTCAGAGATAAGGGAAAACTTTTACAGAAGAATTTTACAATTTGTTGTTTTTTCCTCAAACCTGTACTCATGCCTAGATGTTTTCCTGTGACAGCTTTTATCACCTGCAGCTTTGTATGTTAAAGGGTTGAATCCTGATAAGCACTATGTCAGACATCTTTGTCAGCTGGTCTTGTGGCTGTATATGATTGGCACTGTTGAGTGGTGGACACTGTCACCACCAGCCCTCCGGCAAATGCCAACTTCCCGGGATATGTGGCTTTGCTCTCTATCTCAAAGGTAGCAGATACGGGGCTCGTTTGAGCCCCGACAGCCGATAAGGCCCCGCACTATCCTGACCGATTGGAACTGCCTTCACTATCAGATTACAACAAGCACCCATTTGGAAAAGAGCCTCCCTTCCTGCTTAACCTCCAACAGAAGTACACATGTGCACTTTTTCTGAACCCTAGGAATGTTTTCAGCAAGAAATAAAATAGAAAAATCCTCAAGCCTTCACTGATAAGAAGAAGGAAGCAGAATTCTGGGAGAGCAGGGAAACTAAATCTGCTGTAACATGTCAATGGAAAGTAGATAAAATCTATGTTACAACCCAAAGGCACTTAGGGTGACAAGGGAAAAGCTATTGTTGTAATAAAATTGTGTTTAACACTCAGTCATCTCTAATTTCCATTGTATAATATCACTGCATTATCAGCAATTAATCTGCCGCCCATCGTTTTTTTTTTTTTTTTCTTCCAACACTTTTATGGGATCAGACTGCTCTATTCCAAACTGCAGCAATTAAAAACACATTTTGACACACTATTGTACTCTTCTCCTATTATACTACCAATATTAGCATCTCGTCACATTTTATTACCACTACATTTCTCTCACTGTGAAGTAGAAACAAGGAATAGGGGGATTAAAAAAGAGAGACGAGGATAATGATCACAGATCGCACACAGCCACTGTGGTTTTCTCTCCATTATGACATCATCAAACTGACATTGTATTCAGGATAAAACTGGTTAAGGTCAGCGACAGTAGGGAGAATTGATTGCCCTGGAGCTGCAATAAAATGGTCTTTCTCAAACTGTAACAGATAATAATGAAAGTTCAATTTCCATATTCTTTACTGCTGGCCAGTTAAGTGTCCCTTCTTTTCATTTTGAGTGGATTTAGTATCAATATTTATGGTTCACCATCCAGTATATTGCTATTCTGCATGCAGAGGCAGTGATTAGCTAAATGTTCCCTGCAATGGCTCTCCAGGGCTACGATAGTGACCTAATCTCTTGAAAGAAGAGTGAAGGTCACCTACTCTGGAACTGCAGTGACCATCTGTAGGATGATAGCTTTCACTTTTTTTTATGAGGATGATATATTCTGAGGACACTCCTTACACAGTGACGATAATGCCAGAACCAGACCCAACAGAAACATGGCATTTAGATTCATTGATGTAAATGTATCTAGCCATAATATTTAGGAGTGTAGGGATATTCTGATCAGTGATTTGGGAGAAAGTAATGTCTGATTGTTTATTATGGCTAGTAACAGATGTCTGTGTATAACAAATTATATACTGCAAAAGTCCAATATTTGCTGAGTAAAGGCTTGATGACAGCAGCAATTAAAACAGGCATTTTATTTCAAAACCAGCCTCCAAAGCAGTGTAATTCTCGTCATTAGTGAATTTTCTCATTGAGGACAAAAGAATTCACACCGGGTCTTATGTAGAGTTCGACTTTTTCGTGTGAATTTTAGGCAGTAAACACATTAAAAGGAAAATTAGTGTTATTGACCAGGGGGCAGCACTTCGCATTGCAAGGAAACCCCAAGATTTTGTTCTTAAATTAGCCATTCAGCTTGGTTAGAAAAGGAGTCCCTACATCAGGTACACCACCTATTTCCCTGGACCACACTAATAATTTTCCTCTGCCGTGTTCTGGTGAAACTGAGCATTTATTTAGTCAGTGCTCCACCAGACCCTTTTCACAAGAGAAATTTTAATAACACATTACAAAAAAACCCTGCTGTGCGTAATAAAAATGATGGCTGCACTCTGTTCAACAGTTTCCTTTTCAGGACCCTGGTATGTGGATACTGGCTCACGCTGTCATGGTGTTACCAAGGCAGTTGAATAGCAGAGAGCTGTTAATAATGTTTTTGGTGACATCTGTGCCAACAGTTCCCTGCTCACAATGATTTTAACTAGTGGATTAACAGAAAGAAATGAAAAAAAAAAAACACCCATCTGAGTTAAGTGAAATGAAAATAAAAACTAAATTTTTGAAAAAAGGAAACTAATTGAACCAATACAAAGCTAACAGGAATTAAATAAAACATATGGAGGAATTTGTCAACATAATCTGTCTGATGAGGCTTTGATGCATACTTTAATTGATTATGGGATGTCTACAGGGCCCTGCAATGGACTGGTGACCTGTCCAGGGTGTACACCGCCTCTCACCCTGTGATAGCTGGGAGAGGATCCAGTTCCCCTTTGACCTTGAATTAGATGAACTGTTAAGAAAATGATGGATGTCTACATGACTGTGAGTCAGCTGCCTTCATAAAGTGTAGCTAAACTACAACTAAACATTTTCAAACAATAAAAACTAAACTGAAATTAGCAAATCCACTCTGGAAACTAACTGAAACTAAACAGAAAAGAAAAAAACTCAAAACAAAATAAAAATACACTCACTGGTCACTTTATTAGGTACACCTTGCTAGTACTGGGTCGGACTCCCTTTTGCCTTCAGAACTGCCGTAATTCTTCATGGCACAGATTCAACAAGGTGCTGGAAACATTCCTCAGAGATTTTGGTCCATATTAACATGATAGGGTCACAAACCTCTAGACCGCACATGCAAAACTCCTGTTCCACCACATCCCAAAGGTGCTCTACTGCTTTAAGATCTGCTGACTGTTGAGTCCATTTGAGGGATGTTCAAGAAACCAGTTTTATCCTGCTGGAAGCAGCCATCAAAAAATGGGTACACTGTGGTCATAAAGCGATGGACATGATCAGCAACTATACTCAAGTGGGCTGTGGTGTTTAAACGATGCTCAGTTGGTACTGAGGGGTCCAAAGTGTGCAAAGAAAATATCCCTCACATCATTGCACCACTGCCAGTCGGAACCACTGATACAAGGCAGGATGGATCCATGCTTTCATGTTGTTTATGCCAAATTCTGACCATCAGAATGTCGCAGCAGAAATCGAAACTCATCAGACCAGGCAACGTTTTTCCAATCTTCTATTGTCCAGTTTTGGTGAGCCTGAGTGAACTCAAGTTTGCTGTTCTTAACTGACAGGAGTGGCACCCGGTGTGGTCTTCTGCTGCTGTAGCCCATCTGCTTCAAGGTTTGATGTGTTGTGCATTCAGAGACGCTCCTCTGCATACCTTGGTTGTAACAAGTGGTTATTTGAATTATTGTTGCCTTCCTATCAGCTCAAAGCAGTCTATCCATTCTCCTCTGACCTCTGACATATAGATGGCATTTTTGTCCAGAGAACTGCTGCTCCCTGGATAATTTCTCCTTTTTGGACCATTCTCTATAAACCCTAGTGATGGTTGTGCAGGAAAATTTCAGTAGATCAGCAGTTTCTGAAATACTCAGACCAGCCCATCTAGCACCAACAACCATGCCACGCTTAAAACCACTTAAATCACTTTAACAGGTTGTCTTGACCATGTCTACATGTTTAAATGCATTGAGTTGCTGCCATGTGATTGGCTGATTAGATATTTGCATTAATGAACAGCTGAACAGGTGTACCTAATAAAGTGACCATTGATTGTAAATACTGATTAGAAAATACAAAACTATAATAACTCTGCAATAGACTAACAGATTAGTTTATTGGTCTCAGCATTTTGTGTTGTACACCGAGACTTCTGTGTGCATTGCTGACATCGTATCTATAGTCTGGCTTTATGGGGCAGCTCTTGATGCTCCACACCCTGAGGTTACATTAAGCTGCTTTTGTGCATTGAGGACAAAGTTACAGTACGGCAAGAAGAAATAGGATGGAAGAGGGGAAAGTGTATCCTAGGAGGCACCTAAAAAGTAAAGCAAGACCCTGGAGATGAAGGTACCCTTCTATGGGGTACGCTCAGAATTGGTGAGAGGGCAAATTATAGCTGATTCAGCTGCAGTGGAAACAGGTCAGATGAAATGTACTCACTGAGCCAGATATGCTCAGGCATCTTTAGATTGTATTGTACTGACAAAGCCATTAAAAAAAATCTTTCAAATCTGTGCCAGGAAGCTTCTATGTGATGCCTTCAGGTGCCTCAGTCAGAAAGAGCTAAAACAACCCCTTTCACTTTATAGTTCACTATCCTCACTTAATACTTGCAAAGGAGAGGGATTTCTCTCTCTATGCTCCGCGTGTGTGTAGTATCATCCTACAAATATATTTAATATTTTTATCAAAAGCTCTTTGCTTCCGGGAGTAATTTCCTCTCTTCTTTGTTGAAATACAAAAACAGATAAATTATTCATTCATACCAGCAGACAGCAATCCAACTTTTCCTGTTGAGATAAAGAGCTACCTTTAAACACGCTCTCTTGTGTGTATAACAGTAACAGGAACAGCTGACAATATTATTTAATCCAACTCAACAACAAGTCAAACTAAATCTTTAAAAATAACTAGTGGAAAAAACCAAATCTGACATACTCAGCAAGAACTGCACACTATTTTACTGGATTGTATTATATTATCAGCTCATGATGGGTTAGATAAAAAAAAAAATCTCCCTTTATGCTTTCACCTATTACAGTGTGCTTAGTCAGTAATGGACTACAGCATCCCACAGCTATCTTGTATTATTATCCAAAATGTGTCAGCTGCAGAGTAGCAGGCTTCCTTCTGGTGATAATGCAATGCCATAAAATTTCCCTGCAGTGTTATTTAATTTCTTTAATCAAAAAGTAAAAAAAAAAAAAAAAACAACATTCCTCTCAAGGTCCTGATTCACTTGATGAAATATTCATGTAATATTTTCCTTTAATCATCTCCACCAAAACAATAACACAAAAACTGGCCCATGAAGAAACATGAGTCATTTGCACAATTTTTAATGAATATAATTATTGTTTCATAATGAGATTTGGAGGGGGGTGAGAAGTATTCAGCCGTCCATCAAAACAGTGAGGACGTTCTGTTGTTTTTGTCTTTGGATCAGAGTGACGCTAAAAAAACAAAAAAAACAATTACCAAGTCATTTCAGACAGAAATGAGTTTTCAGAGATTCCAGTAATGAATCGGATAGACTTTGTGAAGTCAAGTGCTAAAAGATGAGATGAGCAGCATGATTCTCTGTCTTTGCACAAAGTGAAAAATCTTACTAGAAAGGTTTTACAGCCTGCACAAAATATTGAAGACATCTTTCCTCTGCATAAAATAGATATATCAAATGAAACTGAGTGAAAGCTATGAGCCTCTATTGATTGTATCTATTAAATGCACTTTAGTCATGGGGACAGGGGGTAGACAGAGGGAGTGTTACAGCCTTCAGAAAACTACAGCAGAAATTGAACAAAATGGGTGGCAGGTTGCAGCTCAATATTGCCCATAAAATGCAGCTGAAATATATTGGGCAGTGTGACAGGCTGAAATACGGCACTGGCAGACCTGACCTTACCTGTGAAATGTGTGATTCACCTACAAGTCAATCAGTGTCAAGTTTTTTTCAAGAAAAATATATAAATGCAAAGCATCTCACCCCTGCCACCTTAACACGACTGAGTGAGACAATAAATGTTTCTATCTAATCCTGCAGACATTCAGAAACTGAGGATGGTGCTTCTCTGTGCTGCATTTCACAACTAAACATCATAAGTGAATCTCTGCATTTGAAACCACAATCTCTCTTTTTTTTCCCCTCTTTATGTTTGTTATCTCAGAGCGAGAGACTAACCAAGCCAGAACTCATCCTCCAGGTTTCCAAAGCCAACGCGATAGTCACTCCACTTCCTGGAAAAGTCTGTCAGGCCATTTTGACGACGCTGGAATACCTGCACAGCAATATGATGATATAGTTATACTATACATACTATACTCAGATCAGCATGTGAACTTCCTCTCTTTCCTGCAATTTCTAATCTTACAAAAGTACTATAAAAAGGAAGCGTCTTTACACCGACTTACAATCCAGCCTCCTTCATCTGTGGTCATGTCACAGTACACCTGCACACCCTGGCTGGGGTCTCTGTTGATGTAAATGGTATAGACACCGCTCAGAGTCTCCCCATTTAGCAGGTGTTGGGCGCAGTTCTGTGGTGTTGCAAATAGGCGACTCCCTGGGGAAAAAAAAGGCAGAGGACCAGTGATGACAAGTTAAAATTTGCTTCCTGTTTCACATTTTGACTTAAAAATATTTGTTGAAATGTAAAGAAGTGGATGGACAGAACTTGAAAAAAAGCTTGTTAATTTATATTTTATTTGAAAGGTCTGTTTTGTAACATTTTTCATATATCAGATGCTTTTGCCAGTGTGTAAACAGACTGTAACATAACTTAAGACAATGAGACCTGCCCTGACTCCTTCAGTTTCCTCTAACGGCTTGTGGACGTCCTTCAGGTTGAATTTGTTGACAAATTGCAAAGGATGTGACGTGCAATGTAAATTGCTTTGGAACTGCAGGTTAACAACTGTTCTCAGGGAATTTGGAAGCAGCACAGAGAATTACCAGAAACTACCGGGTATTGAAGCGAAATTGAAATTTCTGGCACTTTGAAAAGCCCGGCAGTTTGATTTTTTGTTGGTTTCTGCCAATGCTGGAGTAAGGCACTGCTTTTCAGATTACAATTATAGGAGCTACATTCACACCTAGCTCCTATGTTGGGTAGTTAGCAATTTGTCACGTTAGCAGGTAAGTTAACGTCAGCCAGAAGAAACTCAGTTTTATCTAGTAAAGCTGAGTCGACATAGTACCCTAAGGCTATGTCCACATGTACACGGGTATTTTTTAAAGCAGGAAAAATATCTCCGTCCACATGAAAATGAAAAAAACGATCATAAGCGCTGTCAAGAGCATGCCAAAACAACACGTGGCGATATAACCCTAACTATAAAGAAATGTTGACCAATCAAAAGTCCACAAACAATACCACAGAGCGCAGTCTGACGTCAAGAAAAAGGAGAAAAAAGGAGCTTTAAAAAAAAGAATAACCAACTGTCCGATTCATACAGAGTATCCACAGGAAATTACAGCTAGCTAGCTAACCTTACCTAACAAACCAGTTCATCTAACAGCTGCCATGTCAATAATAACAACAGTCCTCTGGATGGTACAGAACATTTAACAGATCTAATTATTTTTTGTAATGTGAAAACAAACTCAAATCCTATTAGTTCTACAAAGTATTTCTGCATCTTATATTTTAAGGCCAGTAAATTTACTGTTAGTCTCAACGTTCATCAAAAACTCCTGATGCAGTAAGTTGCTATTTCCAGAGGGAAAAAAAAAACAGAAAAATGACTTGATGCTACCCATAGACAGTATAAAAGATGGACGTAGCCACCATGACATCGCCCATTGGTTTCTGAAGCCTCTAGATCAGCGTCTTTCTTGCCATCTTGGTGTTTTGAAACTGAATGTGAGAAGAGAGTGGCAGGTCTGACAGTGAAACGCTCATTTGACAACAACTTAGTATACCCCAGATAACCCTCCTTTCTCAAACATAGTATGAACAAGATTTACAAAATGGACTTAATTTATTCAGCATGAGCTGAAAAGGGTAGCTGAGCCCATAAACTCATCAGAAGAGTGTTTACAGAGGTCAGACAGAGCCGTTTCCCCACAGACTTCTACAGGACCGGAAGTATTTCTCTAACCACAGGTAATGCCCTCCGGTTGCCATTAAAAAGTATGCAAGTTTAAGGCATTTCTGTGTTGATTTCACTTTTCAGACCAGGAAGCTATGTCCATCTTTTATACTGTCTATGAATCTACCTAACTAGCAAACAAAGTTAGTGCCAGGTTGGTGAACTTAGTGAAGCCAAGAGACAGATATTTGCCATTTAATTTTGATATTAACTTTCGGTATGTCACTGATGTTGTGTTTTATGATGCTTCCTAACAAGTGTTTGACTGACTTATCCATTCAACATCCAACATTAGAGCACATTATTCAGGTCAAGACAGCCACCCTGCAGGTGCAGCCTAACAGTTATTCTCTCTCTCTAGGCTACAGGGAAAGGATGAAAATTGTGCTTGACTTTGGGGACCCATTATCTTGCAGCTTTGTTATGGGAACTGTAATGCAAAATGCAGTGAAAAGTCTCTAGGGGCCAAGAAAACTCAACACATTAGTATCACTTTCCAAGCTTCAATCAAAGAATACAAATGCATTATGTGTGTATGTGAGTGAATGAATGTGTGCATTCTGTACCTGTAGTAAAGGTAGTGGAGACTACAGCGCTGGTGTCTAGTCCTCTTGCAGCCTGGAGCTTGACAGTGTACTCTGTAGTCTCAGCCAATCCCTCCAGTCGAATCCACGTGTCCTCTGCATCGAGAATTAGCTCCTAATGCACACACACAGGACCAGATTCATTCACATAACGCATACTGTGTGAGGGAGACGTTGTTAGATAAAGAAATTACATTCTGTAAAAGTAATAAATGAATGTGCATTCAGTACAAACCCCAGGGTAAAAATAAATTCAGTTAGAATCCCCTTCGGTCACTGATAAAACACTGAAATGAATTTTTCAGTTAGAAAAAAAAAAAAAACTATGGCAACAAAGAGACCTTAAAGCCATTCTCGTTTAGGAAACACATGACAGCTGGACCTGAGGTCCAGTGGCACAATTTTCTTATGATAACAGAAACAGATGAGGTGCATTTAAAAGAAGTTAAAATGTATATTAGGTCTAATCTAAATATTATGCTAGTTATGGTAACACTTCCTGTGTTTTCACAGGTGAAAAGTGTACGAGAGCATGCAAAAATATTATAACAGAGGAACTGAGAAACAAGAAATGTTATGGGTGGATGGGTGGGGGCTGGGAGGAGGGTAAATGAAAGACTTTTATCAGACAGTTGGGGAGAGAAGCTGCAAAGGAATCAGGAAACAAACATTTCTATTTTAAGTCATGACACTACAGTGCAGTTACTTCCTTTGTTTTTCACGAATCCTCCTTAACTGAGCTCGTCTTGAGGAGCCAAGACTCTCTTGACCGTTTTGTGAGAGTACTTTCTGTGACATCAGTTTCTTAGATGTGACATAAATCCACTGGCATGAGGCTCAACTGATGAATAGAAACTTGTGTGTCTACGTGCGTGTTTGAATGGGTGAGTTTTTGTGCATGTGTGTTACAGTTTGGCCTGGGTACACATTAAATATAAACAAGAAAAAATGAAATATTCAGCCGGTTGGCAGAAAAAAAAAAAAAAATCACACATTCTGAGGCAATGTGTCCATGTGAATTATGCAGGGAAGCAGCTGGTAAATGGTGTCTCTCTGTCTCAGAGGATCTGACATTGTCCCGCTGGGTTTTCAGGGTCAAGATAAGATTTTTATTGCAAGTGAACAGCCCCGTCTTATCAAGGCTAATATATACCTACATGCGCTTGCTATCGATTGTGTATGTGTAACTGAGTGGTCGTGGATGTTTGGTGTACTTGTCCTTGTGTAAGATCTTTATCATTCCGGGCACGCACATAACTGATACATGCATTTACAAACTGTTCAGTAAACGTTCATCAGATAAGAAATTAATCTCAAAGCTACTTTGTGTAAATTATAAAAGCCCATTATTTCAGTAAGAGGAGAAGCTGACTGAACAGCTGTAAGGCTCACCACTATGTGGATAGATTACTGCCGAGGTAATATAGAAGTGACATGGCATTTTCAGCCAAGCCACACTGCAAGTAGAGAGAAAAGTCTTCAATTTGTGGCTGGAGCAACTGTTGCTGTTCTTTGTATGAGCTGAATGACTCGTGTTGTTGAATACCATAAATTCAAAATGTGTCACTTGTTGTTTATGCAGCTCACAGCAGCTAACAAAGAATGAATAAATAAATTATAACATTTGAATAAATTATAAAGACAGGATTCACGCAGGTGCTGGAAATCCTTGAGAATGCTTGAATTTTAATGTGGTGTTTTCAAGGTTTGAAAAGTGCTTGGACTTTGAATAAAGTAAACATTGCTTTCATAGTAATCACTATCTGCCTGAATAGTTTGCTTTTTAGATAAAGTAAATAAGCCCGAGGGAGCCTAATTGCTTTTGCCTTTCACAAGAAATACAGACGACGACTTGAGTCTCTCTAATCTCTGTGTGTGTGTCATAAATGTGATCTGCCCGTCTTGTTTGATGTGTGCCCTCTGATGCAAAGTGAGCGGGAGATGACAACATGTCAGGATGTTGCTGTTTAATTGAGTGATGGCTTAAAAATGACAAACACAAATCATGGTCGAAACGAGGACCGGATCCTCAAGAGTAAAATCTGTCAAGTCTGCAAAGAGAGCATGCAGCCTTTCACCATAAGGAGGCTTGTGTTGAAGTCATGTAAAGGGCAAGCCACAGTTTGGATTTTTTGTAATTCATTAAGGTTGTTTAAGCGAGCTCTCTAAATTATACATTTCTCAAATACATATCCCATCTGTCAGTGTTAACACACAGAGCTCATCAGGCTCCTGCAGATGAAATGGACAGTGATGTTCAGCAGCAGAGACTCAGTCTCCAATGAGATTCCTAAAGCATTTCTCTTAGCCGTAAACTCATCACACTTCACTCGCTCAGCTCTGGACTAATCTAATCTTTCTCACACTGCTAACTCGGTCAAGCCTCTGGACTCTTTCCAGTCATTAACAACTGGGAAAACACCCAGGGAATTGTTGCCTGATGCCTGAAGAAATATTTCTGTGTGTATATGTCTGTGTGTGTTGGACAAAAAAATGAATAAAATGTTAACCTATATTGATTTTTCCTTACAATGTCATGTGGCATTACACCAGCTCACATTTTCAATTAACCCATTTTTTTTTCAGTTTATATAGAAAGAAATCCAAGGCAGCAGTACTATAAAACCCCAGAGAGATATATGTTAAATCTTCCATCTGCACATATCTCCATACAACTGCTCTCAAAGTACGGAGATGTAACTTAGTCTATATGTATTTGTGTATACATATATTGTTACCCCAGCTGTATGCTTTATTCAATAGACCTAAAAAGGTTGTAGGAACCCTCAATTCAACTATACAATGAAAATTTTTTTTCTAAGTCTGTTAAGTGTTTGCTTCTTTTTGCTCATCTGTGAACTCCAGTGTTCGTAATCTTGGCTTAATATTTGATTCTTCTCTGAATTGCGAGCTATACTATCCTCTGCTGATCTGGAGAAAATTGTTCATGCATTTGTATCATTGCACTTAGATTACTGTAATGCCCTGTTTACCTGCTTAGATAGGTCATATCTTCAACGCCTCCAAGCTATTCAAAATGCTGCAGCCAGACTCCTAATGTATCCTGGCAAGCCTTAACCGTATTTTGCATTCTTTACATTCTTTACATTGGCTCCCAGTTGATTTTAGAATTCGTTTTAAAGTTCTCTTACTTACATACTGAGCACTAAATTGACAGGCTGCAGACTATTTATCTCAGCTTCTTGTTAAACATTGAAGACTAAGGGGGGGCAGATCTTTTCCAGCTCCACTCTAGCTCCATTTAGCCGACTCTGTGGACTCCTTCAAAAAGCAGTTGAAAACTTTTCTGTTTAACCAGGCCATCTGTTATTTAGTTATTAATGTTTTTATTATGTTTTTTATTCTGTTTTAACGTGTTTTAATTTTCTATTATATTTTATTGTGATTATTCCTAGTTTTTACTTATATTTTTGTACAGCACTTTGTGACTTTATGTCTGTGAAAAGCACTCCGTAAATAAACTTTACTTTTTTTTACTCTATTTTTCTAAGATAACTGCTGTTAGACAATAAAATTCTAGATAAAGAGAACTTGGCACAGGTTTGTCAAAATAATGTCAAAATGACTGTTAAATTTGTAAATAGCTTTCTTTGACTGAAAATTTGTGAAATACTTTTTCTCTCTGTCTCTGAAGGGGTGTATCAGTGTCCATGTTGTCTTACCAGTGAAGCCAACAGACTGAGAACCAATGGGGGAGTGAAAAATAACTAAAAGTTGTGTTAGAAACTAGATTCCTTGCTGTGAGCTTACAATGTTTTGCTTGTAGTTATAATAAAGTGTAAGAACCACCAAGATCTAAAATGACTGAAATTACAGTTGGAAATTTGATTTTTTTTTTACAGCTTATAATGTTTAAACGACTGATAATAAAAACATTCCTCCATCTCTCCTCCTTATTCCTAAGAGGAGTGTTAAATGTATTCAGGTAGCAGCCTCGCATGTTTAGTTAGTACTGACCGTCACTCACTGTTTGTGGCAGGTCATACCAGCTGTCGCTAATTAACATTAATTCTGTGAGTGCCTTCATGATACTTTATTATTATTATTATACACAATTAAGCTTGGCCATTATAGGCTTTCGAGCTCTCTGCAGGCAGCGTCTGTTCTCATGCAAAAACTGTTTGAGGTAAAAGACACGTCACAGTAAATCCCCTGAGAAGATCAAGTACCCTCTTTCCACCTGACTGCCTCCCAGCAGCTTAAGGAGCGTGTCATATGCATATTTAATCAACATTTGGGTAAGTAAAACTCAATAAAAAAAAACAAAAACAACAAAAAAAAAAGACGTTCACTTTTCCCCAGTGGATATTTGTTTGGTTCCTGATTCAACAAGCTGGAATAACATGTATACACAAGAAAGTTAACGCTGGGTTGCTGTTCAAAGGCTGCTGGTCTGTCAATGATGACAGATAAAACAATGATGTTACTACGTTATGCGTTACGTTTTTGGATACCGTATGTACTGTATGTGTTATTCTCATGCATACTCACATGCCACTTTATTAGGTACACCTAATACTGGGTTGGACCCACTTCTACCTTCTACCCTCATCAGACCAGACGACGTTTTTCTAATCTTATATTGTCTGATTTTGGTGAATTGTAGCCTCAGTTTCCTGTTCTTAGCTGACAGGACTGGCACCCGGTGTGGTCTTCTGCTGCTGTAGCCCATCAGCAGGTCATCTTGACGATGTCTACATGCCTAAATACACTGAGTCGCTGTCATGTGACTGGCTGATTAAATATTTGAGTTAAAAAGCAGCTGAACTGGTGTGCCTAATGATATGGCTGCTGGGTGTATTTGGAAACTATAAAAGAGCATAAATACATAATATAATAGTATATATTTAATATATACTATACTATGTAGTAGATCTAGTAAGATCCTTGATCTAAGAAGAATTTTTGCTTGTGTAAAATCTCATGAAAGGGATCATCTGAAGAGTTAGAGTGCATTCTCTGTGCATGAGTGACACCCGATGGACAACCGCACAGCAGTGGCACACTTGCAAGATCAGTGTACGTGTGTGTGTATGCGTGTGTGTTTGCCAGAGAGCGAGACTTGTGGTGGATCATCACTACATCAGTATGGATCTTTGTGCGTGTTTTGACCACACACCTCTCACTAATGTGCTTTATTACCATTACTCAGCCACATCAAAACATTTAATCAAAATAAACAATGTCTCTACTGAGGCACATTAAAATAATATCTCTATTCGACAGGCAATCTCATTGTGTAGTTCCCCTCTGTGTGAGTGTGTCTGTCCCTGAATGCGTGACTGCTCCACAACAAGTGATTACCTGATTGAAAGATAAAATTAAAACTTTAAAGGTCTTGTCATAAAGTTGTGATTGTGCATTAATATTTTGTCCTAATCATTGTTTAACTCTAGTGTAATAATTTCACTAAATTTGTACTTTGCAAGAAGGGGTTTTAATATGTGCGACATAGATTATCATCTTTCTGACAATGATGCTGTTGATTACAATTGAGCAATTAACACCCAATCATGCTCTGTGGCATGTATATAAGTCCTGAGCAGCCTCAGTGGGTTCATTGTTGGGTGAACCGTTGAAGGAGCTTCACTCACAAAGGCTGTTCAACTGCCTAGTATTTTAATAGGAACAGTGAATAAAGTCACATCTGCATCCATGGCGTCATTAAATACTGCCAGAATTTGTTGTTGACAGTTTATATGATGCTTGTGCACTTGTGTAATATGTAAGAAAAAAATCAGATGAGCAGCTCTTCCTCAGGTGACTGACAATATCAAAGCAGGATAGGACTAGAGTGTGTATGCAAGAACTGTCAATCAACAATTACAACGAGAGAGAGATATATTACAGGGCTGAATGTTTGACCCCTACAGTGACGGGATCCGATGGCTCTGATGTGCTGTGATCTGTATGATGTGAGAGTCTCTGTTTGCTGCTCTCTGTCTGTCTGTTGTGTGTGTGTGTGTGTGTGTATCTCTTCAGCTGCAGGGTAAAAGACATCTATCAAACTGTAAGGTATAGTATGTTGATCTGCCATATGTATGTATATCCTCCTGAGACCCTGTGTCCACTTATGTGGACATTAAATTTTGTTTTTTCTGCACCTTATACTTCATTCTACTCAATATAATGTTTACACATTGTTAAGCAATGTTGACTTTATTCTGTTGTGCTGTAAAATAAACTGAATCCCGTATGATGACATACTTTTTTGGGGGGGAAATTATGTAACAACTATGTAATGAAGTG
>VUQI01055373.1:0-28134 GCA_015106735.1 Paratilapia polleni | reverse complement strand
AATCATTAAAGATGGATGCTGTACAATCATTCCACCCTGGAAAAAGAACAGCTCAAAGAAATCAATAAAAGCCCAAAATTACCATGACATTCATGCCCGTGATGAGTGGATGTAAACTTCTGACCACAACTGTATCATGGCATGGTGTGCAATGTGTCCCTAAAAAAAAATCTGAGGAAACTGGACAAGTGGAGGACAAAAGAAGAAGTGGCAGGCCAAAAAAAAACTATCTACAGCAGATGAACAGTATCTGAAAGTCATGTCTTTAAGGAATAGGAAATAAATCCAGCAAAGACCTGACACAGGACCTGAGACATGCATCTGGCCCTTCAGTTGATCCATCTACTGTTCACTGAAGCCTCAACAGAAATGGTCTCAGTGGAAGGGTGGCTGTCAAGAAGCCATTCTTAAGGAAGGGAAACAGGGAGAAAGGCTGAGGTATGCCAAATTACACAAGAACTGGACTGAAAATCAGTGGAAACAGGTCTTATAGAGTGAGGAGTCCAAATTTGAAATTTTTGGTTCAAATCATCGTCAATATGTCTGGAGGAGGTCAGGAAAGAGATACAACAGTGAGTGTCTACAGCCATCTGTAACACACGGTGGAGGCTCTGTCATAGTTTGGGGCTGCATTTCAGCCAGTGGTGTTGGAGATCTTGTCAAAATTGATGGAATTATGAGTGCAGAAAAGTACCATCAGATTTTGATCCACCACGCAGTACCATCTGGAAAGCATCTGATTGACAACAGCTTCATTTTTCAACATGACAATGATCGCAAACACACTGCCAATGCAGTAAAAACATACCTGGATAGAAAAACACACAACAGAACACTATCAGTCATGGTTTGGCCTCCCCAGAGCCTGGACATCAACATTATTGAAGCAGTGTGGGATCATCTTGACAGAGAACGGAACAAAAGGCAGCCAACATCCAAAGAAGAGCTTTGAATTTCCTTCAAGAAGCCTGGAGAACTATTCCTGAAGACTACTTAAAGAAATTAGTGTAAGAAAGCTGTGAGTTCAGGCTATGTTGAAGAATGAAGGTGGTCACACTAAATACTGACTTTCAAGCTCGTTAGAATCGTACAAACTCTGTTTTTGCCTTATAGACTGTAGTTCTATTTATCTTTTCAATAAATCACTGCACCCATTTTCCATTCTCCTAGCAAAACATAAAGAACTGAGGGGCAACTCAAGACTTTTGCACAGTACTGTACATACTAGAAAGAGCAGGAGCAGCTCTGCAGTCTCACAGCTAGAGAATGGCTGTACTGCCAATGTTAAGACACAAAATTTCCAGTCCAAATAAACTACACTAGGACCTTATATATTTCCTCAGCAACATACATTCAATGAATTTTGATGCTGATCAGATCAAGGATTTATAGCAGTGACAAATTTACTGTAAAGAAGAATTGAGGACATTTTGAGTGTCTTTGTCTTATGTAGTGAATTGTGTGACTTTGCTCTCCAATCCTATGGTAACTTAAGGGGGAAAAAAACTCAAACTTAGCAGAAATTATCACTGGAAAAAGGGCCATGTTAGAATTAACCAAATTTTTATTATTTACAATGTAATGTGAACCTGAGTTAATGATTTGTGGCCAAGAGAAAAAGTGAAAAACACCTCCATATCACAACCATCACATAAAATATATCTTAATTACATCACCTATACAAGAGCCTCTAGTGTCCTGTTTTCTTGTGTGTAGTGATCTACACATGAACCTCTCATCATAGCAGGGTTTCCCACCTTGTAAAGGCCGAAGAAGCCCAGGTCCCTGATGACCAACAGAGCGCTGACCCTCGGCCCCGTGGTGATCTCTCCTGCCACCTGCAGGCGGATCTTTACTATCTCCAGAGGGTTTGTGAAGATCACCTGGGATCCACCAGCCTGGAGGAACACAGTGAAAAGAGAAATAAACTTCAGAAAGAGGGAAACACTTACTTTAATTGCTGCTAATTAAACCCAATTTCAATAACTTTGTCTGTATTTTATGTGAGGATTCAAGTGTTGCCCTAGATCCACTTAAAGGTTTTTATTTCAACATAACACATTGAAATAAAAATCAATATGAGACAAAATGCTACAATTATCTGTGTTGTACGCCAGTGCAGCAAGTGATGTAATTTAGCAATGTTGCAGCGTCAGCAACCAGCTTCAAAACAAACATGAAGAGAGGAGGAGAGTACCAGGAAAATCCAGCTGATGCACGCGAGTCTGTCAGCTGTTTGTCTTCATCACCCAGACCCTGCGGGGACTCTGACTTCTCTTTTTCTCTCTAACCTTTGCTTCACATCATCCTCCAAACCTGTACTTGTGAGGGGAGGGCTACACCACCACAGCAAGTTCAGGCTGGTTTCTGTGCCTTTTTCTGGTCAGCATGGCTTTTAAACTGTATAAGAGGTAGCTGCTGTGAAGGAGTTGTGGCAAGACAAATGGTTAACTGTGCAGTCGGGGGAACATGACGGCATTTCCAGGAAGCTTTGAGATACTGAGAAATGGAAAGCGTGAAGACTGTTATTCTGGCTTTTTCTGACTTGTATTTTGCTTTTTTTCCTTTCATTGATTCTCCGACTCTCTCCCCATTTCTTGCTTTGACCTGCTCTCAAATTATGTCTCTCATCTTGTCCAATATCGTCCGCCTCTGCCTACAGTTGCCAGTGGTTACCGTATCTACACGCAAAAGGGCGGCACATCGCAATTAGATAGCAATCGGTTGCCATGGCGCCATTTCTGTCTTAAATAGGCCTGGTCTGTTTGTTGTTGTTTCTCTCCCTTTCTCCCCCTCCTTCGTTTGCATCGTTATGAATGATGGATTGTGCTTGTTGCCTCTTGCCTTACGGGAAGCTCCAATCTGCAACGTGGGCAGCGTTTTGCTACAAGTCCCTCAGCTTTAAGCATTACCACGTACTGCTTAAGAGGAGAGAGGAAGGGGGGACAGACTGAGATTATAATCATCTCATTGAAGGTGTGTGCAGCTGCTTTTTTAAACAACAAAGAATAATGGGCTACAGCTTCCCTTCCAGACCCAGAGAGAGGCTGTGAATAGCAAGAGGGCTGCTGCATCTCACAGCTAACTCTTTATGACTTCTTTTATGGAAATAACCTAGTTGATTACATGCTGGCTAATAGCACAAGCATTAAGAGGCTATTGGCCCTGGCCCTTAGTAGTGCTGGCTGCTTCAATTGGATTCAAATGAGACTGGAGATGGATGAGACAGAGATGTTGTTTACTCGAGATGGGTAAACAACAACACTGTTCAGAGAGATAAGCTGACAATTAGATCTGAGAACATGATGAAAAGGAGTGGCAGGAGGTTTTTTGGGTTGTTTTTTTTGTGCCGTCGAATCATTCCAGATTCCTGCATAACTGTGGAGAACATTCGGTGCAGGAGAAAGAATTAAATGTACAGAAAATAGAGAATCAGACAAATAAACAAAAGGAGCTAATGAGAGAGAGAAGAGGAGCAGTCAAAACAAGAGGAGTGAAGGAAGGTCGAGACTGAGGCAGAGAGGTTGAGGGTTGTGATTATGGAGTGACAGCGTCGGCGGTTCTCTGATGATTCCCAGGTAATTACAAAGCAAGGTGATCCTTGGAAACCTGGGACGTCAGCACCTTATGCGTGCATCACAAAACGAGCCTAGTAAAGTTTGAGGACCCACCCACCATCAACACAACACACGCATGCCGACCACGCACTTATACAGGAGATTAGCACCAGCTAAAAAATAAATAAATAAATAAATAATTAAAAAAAATTAACCACCATCCATAAATGATAATCACAGCTTCATTTGTGGCTGGGGCGTGCACATGTTAGATTCACTGATAAATGTTTTCATAAGTAACGTCAGGCCTGAATAAGAAACTCATTAAAAACCACAAATGCAAACCGTAATACATTCACAATGAACTGAAACAAACAACCACACTCCTCCTGTCAGCAATGACCCAGCAACTATTTTGTGTAACTTAAGTCCTGAAATGCAGGCCAGTAACTGCAAGATAAGCATCCACCCAGCTCGGTAAACGGAGCATGCCATTCTTACCAAATAATCATTAGAAACTGGCAACCCTCACTGGAGCTTAATGGTGCTGAGCCACAGGTTTAAAGACAGAAAAGAGGAGGGAATGGAGGCGAAGGAGTAGGTGAGGAGAGAGATATTCAAGAAGAGCAAGAAAAGGCCAGAGGGGCAAAAAGAACAATACTTTAGAGGAGATAAAGACAGAGATATTGAAATATGAAAAGTTTGCTTCACAGAAAGCGAACATATTTTCTCTTTTTCTTTCTTCTTCTTTTTTCCTTCTTTAGAGACTGTGAATCTGAGGTCGACACTGTGGTCCAAACCAACACTTTCACAGCTACCAAATGATATAAACAGATTTCATGTGCTGTGGCTGGAGCCTCGCTAAAACAGGGTTCAGGAGGGTTTGACGTGTATGTGTGTATGTATGTGTGTGTGAAGACAAAATGGAAAAGTGAGGACACTTTTTCATCCGCCTTCAAAGAGCTGTTTGAGGGTTCAGACTTGGTTTTAGGGTTAAGATTAGGTTTAGCACTATGTTTGGGTTGGGGTACGGCACTGAGTTGTTAAGGTTAGTGTAAGGGGCTAGGGAATGCATGATGTCCTCATAAAGATAGCTATACATGTGTATGTGTGTGTTTGTGTGTGTATGTGTGTAAGATAAAGTGGCAGGCAGAGTGCAGTGCCAGCACTAACACCGGGGCCTCAGCCAGGATGAAAGGAGCTGTCACGACGGCTCATGGAGGAAAAGAGGAAAAATCCATCCATCCACACTCCTCTCCTCTACATTTATCCTCCTCCCCTCTCTCTGTGCCTTTTATGGTTCTGCTTTTAAATTCATATGGGTTATATAAAAAAAAAAAAGAAAAAAAAAAGGCAACCACTATTCTTCACACCCAGGACAGTAGAGAACATTTCTTAAGTATATTTACTTTCCTCTATGTTTTCCATTTCTCTTGTTCACAAAAGAAAATTACTGTCCAAAATGTACGTTACAGCAAATGTACTGTGCTAAAACACTTCTTAAACATATTCCCAGAACTAATAAGGTCAATTGAATGTGCCTGAGTGGAGCTAAACCCATAATGACTTGTGTATCCTGAAATACTTTGCTTTAGTGATCAGCATCAAAAGAGGGTTCAGTGAAAGACCTTCTTTCATTTGCTCTGGCTAAGGCTGCCAGCCTTGTAGGACTGAGTGAGTGTGTGTAAGAGAGTGTGTCTATGTGTATACATGCATTGGGGGGGTAGACTTTGACAGGTCAGTGATCAAAACCCATGATTGGAGGGGGCAGCAGGTAACAAACTGAGTAAGGGGGGACTCAGGTATCAGCAGCTGTCAATCTTTGTGTGTGTGTGTGAGCACCTGTATACTCCTTCTGCACACACCTCTGCGAGCATGCACAGTGTGTGTGTGTTTGCTCTTTCATGTGTATAGGTTCCATCAACAAACAGCAACTGCTGGACTCCAAAAACAAGTCCATGTCTGTCTGCTCAACTGTCAGAAAATGGGTCAGCGTAGTTAAGACATGCATGCTGCCTTAATACTGCACACACTGCCTGAGTACTGTACAGCATCATTCCAACACAGTGCACTCTGAAGAGACACAGGGTGCATACACTGAAATATGTATTTTGACTGTATTTGATTATGAAACACGTCACAACATAAGAGAACTCAGAGAAGTTTTCAAATTGAATCCCAGCAAGAAACTGAGAAGAGCGTTTTTATTTCAGTGAAGAGGTGTGTGATTGTTAGATGTGATTAGACACAGTCAGTGGCTGATCAAACACTGCTATTGTAACCAATCAGGAATCACATATAGAAACAGACACCATCTAATATTTTTTTCTTCATTAGATTTCTTTATGCTCAATACATTCCTTTCTTGCTGTAGAAACAAAACACAAAACAAACAAAAGCTTACTTGCCTTGTGTGCAGTGATGCCATGAAAGCTACAAAGCTGTTATTATAGTAACATTTTTTTTTTTAATCACAGAAACATCTTTTATCACAACATGATATTGCACAATTGTATTTGACTGGATTGGATTTGGTTAACAGGTATACATCTGCTGCAACATTTAAGATGGAGTATTTATGATTACACTGAAACACCCTAAAGCTGTTTACCTTGTGACCCCACTAGCAGATCTGTCTTTAAGAATAAAGACTGCTCATAATATTTTCTTACAATCAACCTTGACTTTTGTGCCTTTTAAGTAGAAATTAAGTAAAAAGCTCCTTTTTTTTAGCAGTGGCAAGGCAAAAAGACCCAGCACAGAACAGAGCAGGCATCAGGGGCAAAAAGATATGACACTGATTAAGTCAGACACATGATAAAAGGATGAACTGTGGTGGAGGTGGGCTGCAAAGCAGCTTGCAGTGCGGAGCAACAGTAAGCAGACTAAAGCAACTTAAATAGCATGCCCTATATGTAAATTGCTAATTGGATGTGTAGAAGGGTATCAGTTTAGCCATCAGATGGTGGCTTTTGACAGTTTTTGATATGTTCAGCATATTAACAAGGGGCAAGCAGCAGAGGAACAGGGTGTGATAAAGACTCAGCTGTAACACATGATGTGTGCACTTTACCACATGACCTACCAGGGGACCAAAAGTTCCTCGGTGTAATACCCCAAATCTGTTCAAGATGACCTTCACTTAACCTACAAATAAGCCAAGGTGTTCTCACATAAAAATATGACAAATGTAACAGCTGTCTATAATCTTACACATCCACCAGCCAGGATCTCTGCACCCAGAGGGACTGTACCGTCTTTCTGTCTGGTCTTTCCTCGCACAAAATCATTCACCTGGAGACACAAAATTTATACTTTGAGAACAAGAATTTAGAAGTTACTACAGTGGATAATATTATGAATATATGGACTTATTTGGGATCTGAATGCATAGAAAAACAAGAAAATAAATCCTAAACTTACAATTTACTACTGACAGTGTTTTGTTTGTTGTTCTTATTCACAAATGAAGTTTAGAACTTAGAATACAACAATAATCAGCAGATAATCCATTTGTTTTTGGACAATGAAACATTGTTTTGCATTTTTGTCTCTGTACACCAGCACAGTGGAGTTTCAATTAAACAGTCAACACATGATTAAAATGCAGACTTTCAGCTTTAATTCAAGGGGATTAACAAAAGTATTGCATTAACTGTTCAGGAATTACCTCATCATTACCACCATTACCTTACCATTTGCAGAGGCTCAAAAATAGTTGGACTGACTTGGCTATTGAAGAATATCCCATTTATCTGCCTTAAGAAACTCTTGGGTTGCTTTTGCAGTATACTTTGCTCTGTGAAGCGCTGTCCAATCAGTTTTGCAGCATTTGGCTGAATCTGAGCAGAGAGTATAGCACCGTACACTTCATCCTGCTACTTCTATCAGCAGTCACATCATCAATAAACACTAGTGACCCGATTCCACTGGCAGCCATACATGCACCATGCCATATCACTGCCTCCACCTTGTTTGACAGATAATGTGGTATGTTTTAGATTATGAGCTGTTTCTCTCCTCCTCCATACTTTTCTTTTCCCATCATTCTGGTACAAGTTCATCTTGGTTTCATTTGTCCAAAGATTTTTGGGTTTTTTTCAGATGTGTGCAGGCTCTTTTAGATATTTTCAGGCAAAGTCTAATCTGGGCTTCCTGTTCTATAGCGTAACCTGTGGTTTGCACCTTGTTGTAAACTCTCAACATTTACATTCATGAAGGTGTCTCTTGATTTTAGACTTTGACAGTGATACGCCTACCTACTCCAGATTTTTCTTGACTTGGTTAGATTAAGTGTTTTTCTTCTCCATAGAAAGAATTTTGTCATCATCCACTTTAGTAGTCTTCTGTGGTCTTTCAGGCCTTTTGGCGATGCTGACTCCTAAGATTTTGTTATCTCTCTGATAGGTTTATTTTGGTTTTTGGCCTAATGATGGCCTCCTTCCCTTGCATCAACATTTCTCATATTGAAAGTTCCAGTGAAAAGCTACCAAATACAAGTTCAATACTTGGCATCAACTCCAGGTCTTTTATCTGCTTAATTTGTCATGAAATAATGAGGGAACAGGCCTCACCTCGCCATGAAACTGCTTCTCAATCAATTGTCCAATTACTTTTGAGTCTCTGAAAATGGGGGCCTATGTATAAAAATAGTTGTAATTCCTAAACAGTTAATGCAATACTTCTGTTAAACCCCTTGAATTAAAGCTGAAAGTCTGCACTTCAGTCACTTATTAACTTAAAATCCACTGCAGTGGTGTATAGAGGCAAAACTACAAAAATTATGTCATTGTCCAAATACTTATCGACCTAAGTGTAATGACATATGCTGCAATGATGGTGCGTGCCACTGAGTGTACCACAAGTTATACTGCATTCTATAATTGCTCTTCATCACCATGACATGTTACAAATGCAGAAAAACAGGAAGGTTAAACAAGTATCTATGTGCTTGTAATTATTTATCTATTTGTGTGCTGTATAACGTGATCTAAAATACATACAATAGGTCAAAGTGATGAAAGACCTTCATGGATCTCTGTCTGTGTGAATGTGAGTGCATGTGTCTGCACGCTTTCTAACACAGTGACTTACTGTGAGCTTTATGGCTTTCTCGGGCGCCACACCCAGTAGCTGTGGTACCAGACCTATCATTAGGAAACGACAAGATGATTAGAAAAAAAAAGACTGCTGTGGTACCCCTACTCACACACACGCGCATACACATATATACATATACCACTTCCCCACGTTCCACATCAAGTGTGGCTTTCTGCTGCATGCGTCCGACCGTGCAAGATCCCCCAGACACTAATGAAATCTATTGATGTGGAGCGTGGGGACATCAGAGTAGAAACACGAGAGAGAGAGGAAGAAGGGGTAAAGAGAGGATGAAGTGAGCGAAACTGCTTCCCAGAATAGGAAAAAAGGGCAGAGTATAAAACAAACCCACCAAAAGTTTACACAGACCTCAATTACAACCCAGAGTTGGATAAAAATAAACAAAATAATCACAACAGAGCACAATGAAACTTGGCCCCCCACCCAGCCCCAAGGCAAGAAGCACATGCTCAACCATTTGTTCAAAGTAGCAAACACAGCTAATAATTGAGTCGTTTGTGTGTAGTGAGGCCACACATATACACACACACAATCATATACTCAATTTGGAAGTTGGCAGTTTTGGCCACCCTGGACTTCACAGAAAAAAAAAAGAAAATCTGCATGCCTGTGTTCATGAATACAGAATACACATAACAGGTACATTGAAAATACACCAAATATATTTTGGTAAAATCATCCCCATCGTGTTTTTCTCTGGTGCCGTCCCAGCATCACACTACAAAAGCAATTTTGTGCCGTTAATTCCCCTCTCTTCCTGCAGAAGAATTTTTCAACAGAGACGGCCCTTTCAACTTACATTACAGAACTACAGTTGAGGTGCCAGGATACCTGTCTGGCCATCTATCTGGAGCCAGACCTGTCTGTGTCTGTCACTTCACTCTTCATAGCCTTTGTGTTTCCCACAGAAATTCAAGCATTCGAGTTTCCTCTCGGGAGCCCAGTTCTGTCAATCAAAATCATAAGTTGTTTTTTTTTTTAAAGCGGCCCCACTGCCATTCTAGGAGACCTCTTTTCAATCCTCCTTTAATCTGACCCCAACAATACAGACACTCTAACCGCAGTTTCTGAAGACAGGGCAGGTAGTCATTACTGATGTCGTGCCCTGGTATGTACGTACCTGCATGCCCAAGTAGCCCCCTGCATGCCTACATACTTGTGCGTCTGCTCAGTGTCTGTAATGTGTTTGTACGAGTGTGTAGGTCTAGACGTGCGACATCACTACATCGTGACACAGGCCTAAAGGTATGTGGCTTTGCGTGTGACGTTCATTGTGCTGCTCTGAAAGTCCCCAGCCAGCCGGTAATCACTTCAAAGAAGCCAGGTCAACAGAGAGGTGAACTCACACCGCCCTTCTGTCCACCCTACTCTTTTCTTCTCTCATCTTCTCTCGCTTCCCTTCTCTTTTATTGTTCCTACTACTCGATTCCTCTTTGTACTCTCTCATCTCAGCCCCTCCTTTATCTTAAAAACCTGTTTTGTAGATTTCACTGCTGGTGAGTTGTTTTCCCTGAAAACCTATAGTTTTGGGGATGGATTCAATTTATTTTAGTGTTGACTAAATGAAAAGAGCTGTTTGTTAAACCTACATAACGTGTTTTTAACATACTGATAAAACTTAAGTGGAAAGTACCAATGTATATGAGGGGTTCCCAACCAAGCAGCAGCTTCCTGAGGTGAAAAATGAAACCAAAAACTGCAGCTCCTGTAGTGGCCACTTGGGGCTGGCTCCAAAAGCGAGTCAATCCACATAGACTTCCATGATAAAAAAACGCCCATCTTAACAGCATTAAAAAGCATGTTTACAAAAAAAAAAATCTAAGAATAATATTCATAGAGCTCAAAACCATCACAACAACTGCACAGTGACTGATTTTTTTTTATGACTCATCCATCTGGATTTTGCTTAAAGTTAGGATTGTGGCCACTTTGATTGCCAGATGTGTCTACACTAGGGTTGTCAATAAAAAAAATAAATCAATACTCAGATACTAATCAATACTAAAAACTTATATCAGATGAGATACTTATTTGCAACAGTATTGATACCAGCAGTGCCATCTTTGCCTCCTCCAGCTGACACACAACTTCACACAGCACCACTGCAGACAGGCAGGCGCAGTCCCTTCCCTCACTAGCAATAGTTGACGTTCACAACACTGAACAACAGTCTGAGGACTTTTGAGGTCAGTAAAGCCCCCGTTTCAACAACATTGAAGTATTAAACATTTATCAAAATGTTAACCTGGCTAATGCACACATTAATGTTAGCTGTTTAACTATTAGCAATTACCTGATGGCCACATTAGCCATCTGTTATCATTAAGGTAGCGGCTAGCGGACTGTGGTTAGATAAAAGAAGAATAATTATTGTGTGGTTGAATGGGTCGGGGATGGGATATTGAGCCGTGGTAGAGTGGATTACAGATGTGTGGAGAACCAGGTGGGTTCCTGGCTGTGCAGAGCAGTGGGGGAACCGTAGCTGAACTGAGCAGAGAGTCCTGAGTGTGAAGAACTAATCTGAGCAAATAAAGAGTGAAATTCGGAGCAGAGCAGCCGAATCAAGACGGGTTTCAGGCCTGAGAATCAGAGCTGAGGAGGTAAAGGGCTGCAGACTGAGGCGGAGCAGTGTGGACAGTGGATGAGGAGAGGCTTAAAACTTTATGTTAAATAGTTATTTTGTCAATTCTAACCTATAATTGAGACAATTAGTTGAAAGTTAACACTCTAACTTTTTCAAGAAATGACTTCTTCACCATTACTGCTGTTGTTGCAGGACGGGGTCAAAATTTTCCCCGCGGTGTCAAAAATGGTATCGAGTATCGAGTATTTTCGAGTATTTTCTTGGTTATCCGTATCAAGTTTGAAATTGTAGTATTGTGACAACTCTAGTCCACACAGGCACTAGTTCTGTTGCCAACAGCTGTCTGCTACGCCTCACTTCCACTAACTGGAGTCACTGAACTAGACTTCCGGATGATGTTTGTGGTGTTGATATTTTTTGGAGAATTTTTTTTTTTTATTCAATTACTTGACAAATAATAGCACAAGGAGTGCTATTATTGCTTTGGTTTATTGTGAGTGAAATTCTAGTATTTTATTAGTTGGTTACAGAATACTTATTAGCAGGCATCTGTGTCTGTGTCTCCCGGTTCAGTTTATGGATGCAGCTTGCTAACCAAGCTTGCTATCGGTATTTGATAAATTAGCATTCAACTCTCTCATCCATATATGGAAACTTCTGGCTCCAAAAGAAAAAATAAATAAATAAAATCAACACGACGGCAGTCAAATTGCTAACTTTGAGGCTTCAAAATGTGAGTCCAGAAACCACCGAGTACCTCTGTCTTTTATAGTCTGCAACCTTTTACATCTGACATACCCCCACAGCTTGGTCAGATGGAGTCAGAAACCCCCTTCCTCCTCAACTCTCATGTTCAAAAGAGCTCAACTGAATTCATTTTAAACTAGTTACAAACTACTCTGAGCTTACCATTTCCCAGTTTTTGTTAAATAACTGTTTCACCTGTCCATAACTATTTGCTTATGGACAGGCTTATAGACTTTAAGCTACTATTCCATTTAGCGGCTTATTATTTCATTATGATTAATGACCAGTCTCACCCATTTATCCATTATATCCATAACAGTTTTGTTGTTTGTATTTTTAGATAATAATTTCCACACTTTTACCTCGTTGTTTTAACTATTAATCCATACTGTTTGCTAACAATTTAAGCGCAAGCCATTCTTTTAAGCAAAATTTATAACTTTTATTCATAAAAGTTACAGTAGCTAGCAACTGAGTTTTAACTGGTTATCCATTATGTTTCGCTAACAGTTTTTACTTATTCATATTAGCTGTTCTAACCATGCTTTTGCTAAGCCATTTCAAAAATGTATTTACTGTTTGACCATTGCTTATCTATTTGGCTGCTGTTTTCTACTGGTCATCCAGTACTTCTAGTTAACTGCTGACTTTTGAGCTCAAACTTGTTCAGATATGCTCAATTCTTCAACTTTTCCAGTTTTAATAGTTGCTGCACCATTATGTGAATGTTTGTCAATAATGAATAAATAACACTAATGTATTTTTAATGTACACTGACCTCTGTAAAGGCCGAAGAAGCCCTCGTAGCGTACCACCTTCTTGAAGCAGTCGAAGCTGTTCTTGTACATAAGCTCTCCCACCAGTGAGCCGCTGCTCCTCTGGTTCTGCATGCGTGTCTTCACCAAATCAATGGGGTACACGGCTGTGGCACCCACAGCTGCAGAGAGCAAGACAAGTTTATTTAGATGCTGATTATACATTGAGGTATTTTTTTGTTCATTTTGATACAGCTTTTCACTTAAGTTTCATGAGCACTATTGTCCTCCCCATGGCTTTAGGGGTAGAAAACACGGGGTACACAATACGATGTTATCACCACAATATATATCCCATGATATAATGACACAGCAATTCTGCGATACTTGATAGATCCCAAGACAATCAGGAATTATGTATTTACACTCACCGGTCACTTCATTAGGTATACCTGTTCAACTGCTCATTAACGCAACTATCTGAACAGCCAATCACATAACAGTAATTCAACGCAAGACGACCTGCTGAAGTTCAAACTGAGCATCAGAATGGGGAAGAAAGGTGATTTATGTGACTTTGAACATGGCATGGTGGTTGGTGCCAGAGAGGCTGCTCTAAGTATTTCAGAAACTGCTGATCTGCTGGGATTTACCCCACACAACCATGTCTAGGGTTTACAGAGAATGGTCCGAAAAAGAAAAAATATCCAGTGAGCGGTAGTTCTCTGGGTAAAAATGCCTTGTTGATGCGGCGAATGACCAGACTGCTTCAAGCTGATAGGAAGGCAACGGTAACTCAAATATCCACTTGTTACAGCCAAGGTAGGCAGAAGAGCATCTTTGACTGCACAACGCATTGAACCTTGAAGCAGATGGGCTACAGCAGCAAAAGATCACACCAGATGCCACTCCTATCAGCTATGAGGAAACTGAGGGTACAATTCGCATGGGCTCACCAAAATTGGACAACAGATTGGAAACATGTTGCCTGGTTTTATGAATCTTGATTTCTGCTGCGACATTCAGATCCTGCCTTGTGCCTTGAGGCTGGTGTAATTGTCCCTTTATGACCACAGTGTACCCATCTTCTGATGGCTGCTTCCAGCAGGATAATGTGCCATGTCACAAAGCTCAAATCATCTCAAACTGGTTTCTTGAACATGACAATGAGTTTACTGTACTCAAATGGCCTCCACAGTCACCAGATCTCAATCCAATAGAGCACCTTTGGGCTCTGGGGGAACGGGAGATTCATATCATGGATGTGCAGCTGACAAATCTGCAGCTACTGTGTAATGCTATCATGTCCATATGGACCAAAATCTCTGAGGAATATTTCCAGCACCTTGTTGAATCTATGCCACGAAGAATTAAGGCTGTTCTGAACGCAAAAGGGGGTCCAACCAGGGACTAGCAAGGTGTATCCAATTGAAGTGGCAGGTGAGTGTGTTTACTGCACTGTGGTGTTAGTGTGTACCACCACAAAGAGCCATGAAGTGGTGACTCTGGTAGGTTTGTAGTGTTTAGAGCGCCTACATGTTTATATATATAAATTTTTGGTGCTAGTGTATCAATAACTGTATCACAAGAGGAAGCAGTGCAATATTTTGCTTTATCGTTACTTTGCCCCATCCCATCTTGCCTTAACCAGTATCTGTATCCCTTCCCTGTGTTTTACAACAGCAAAAAAAATAAGCTCAGCTACAGATGTAGATGTAGATTAAATAGTTCGTTCCCCAGTACAAAATTATAGCGGCTTTCATTTAGACTACAATAGTTATTCAGTAGAAAGACATGTGACACATGTTAACAGCATAATCTGTGAAATAATCACAATAAAGAATATGCCAAGCCTCATACAAATAAGTGGCATGTACAAAATGTTTAAGAGAAATTAACACAATCGCCAGTTTTCTTGAGCTTGGAAGACCCAAAGGAAATTCTTAATTGATTTAGCTCGCTGTAAGACAGAGTATAAAAGACTTGCTTGACTTAACAAATATAATGCTTTAATCTTAATGATAGTGTTTAAATAAATGTCATGTCATAACTGAAACTTGTGCACAAATGGAGCAGAACAGGTGATCTTACAAAAAAAAACTTGCTGCTTATGCCAATAATCACAATTTCACAAACACTGACACTCACAAACTGGAGGCATTCAACAGATTTAACTTAGCAATTTAATAAAATAAATGAAAATGTTTTTCAGTACCAAGTCTGTTCAGTTTCATTATTTGGGGGTGAAAAACTAAAAGTACCTGCACTGTCAGATACCACTACAGAAAGGTGAAAAAATGTTTTGGTAATTTGTGTGAAATGACCCTTAAAGAGTAGGAGAGGAGGAGGAGGAGGAAGGGGAAGTCTTTGGGAATAATGTTAATAAAGATGTGTTTTGAGTTGCAGTGTCTTCAGCCTGTCATGCGGACACAAACAAAAAGAACCGACCCAAGGCGACAGGCTTAATTAGAGAGAGACCGAGAAAGAAGAAGAAGGGATGATGGACCCATACCTCCTTATTAAGCTGTCTCCCTTGGGAAAGAAGGAGGAGGAGAAGGGAGGAATGAAGAAAGGGAGGAGGAAAAACAGTGGGGTGTCTGGAGCCAAACACAAGACCTGGGCACCACCCTTCACCCCCACCGTCACGTCTGTCTTCTCATCACTCACATAGGTACAAAAGAACACACAAGAGGGTTTTCCCATGGCACGCAGAGAGGCATGAGACAGGACAGAGCGAGACTGAGCGAGAGGAAAAGATAGACAGAGAGAGAGAGAGAGAGAGAGAGAGAGAACAAGAGAGAGAGGGAACACTTCTCTTTAAGCAGGGGAATGACTGTTGCTCTTGTAAGGAAGGGAAAGGGCAATAGAGGGGCCATTGTCCTCTCTCTCTCACCCTTTTCTTATGAGGACAGCACAGGGCGGGGGGCAGGTAGGCAGGCAAGCAGGTAGGTGGATGGATGGGTGGGTGGTAGGGTGAAGGTATGCAGGGAGCCAATGGGGCATGACTCTTACCCCCTGCTACTGAGCCAAGAGTGAATCTGTAGATCGACTCTGCTACCTGGATAAGGATGGGGCGGGAGCCGTCGCTGCCCAAATGCTGCCCACACACAGGAGAAGAGACAATTAAGACGTTAGTAAAGAAGTGAGAGAAAACAAATTCAGACAGAGCAGCTGAAGATGAGAGCTGACACTACATAAACCTGACATGACAGCACACTTTAATACTGATTCTTATAAAACCCTGCATGGCACACATCTAATTCCACCCAGAAAGCTAAATCCCAGGCTAGTAAATCATGTCATGTCAGACAGAGTCTAACACAGTTTTGCGATTGACATTGGTATACAGTACATGGTCACTTAATAAAATTATGCTCAGGAGAAATGGAAAGCTATCTGAATATAAGAGTGTGCTAATGTCATTAATTTCAAATTACTCAGTCAATATATTAAGTCTCATCCTAATAATGTCTTCAGCATTTTTCAGATTCATTTTTCAGATTATGGTTTAAAGGTGGAAAATGGTAAAACAGTTATAATATAATATATAATTCTGTGTATCTTAAGGGGTCATCTGCCCACAGGGGGCATATATATATATATATATATATATAAATTATTATTATTTTTTTAAAATAGTATAGCCCATCTAAATACTTTCCAAAGCCCATCTTGACTCAAAAACCAGTATACATAACAAGGTGCTCATATGATCTGTTAACATATCTGATGAAAATATTGTATTGCTCACTTAAATTAACTTGAATCAAAAAGGTGTATTCGGTGTCACCTGAAAAGACATTTGTGATCATCATCACCTCCCTATGCAAAGAGCAGAGAAATGTTAGCTGCATATATTAGCCACACAGTAACAGCCACACTCCCCTGTTCACCTGAGGTACCTGTTGCTTCGTCTGGTCTCCCCGGCCCTGGCCACCAGACCCTGTAGGGGGGAAGAGGGCTGCTTTTGTAAGGCTAGGGTGGGTATGTATGTGTGTGTGTGTGTGTGTGCGTGTGGTGGTAGGGGAGGAGGTGTGGGAGTCTCTGTAACAGGTCCACCTGTCAAACTGAACCAACACTCCCTCCACACATCCTCTTCTACTTCATGAGAACTGATTAAACGCTGCAATACTGTCAGGACGTTTGATGGAGAAAGAGGGAACAAGTTAAAAGGATATAAAGAGAGAAAAGTAGCAAACATGTATATGAGAGAGAGCGAGGGAGTAGACTGGAAAAAAAAAGAAATGGGGAGAGAAGTAGCAAAGATGAGGATAGCTCCAGTTAACTGAGGGCCAGCCCCTGAGTCCAAACCACAAGGGCCTAAAGTGGCTCATTGTGGCGGGACTGGCGTCTGTGCAGTGCTGGGCCCCTTTGCTTTCTCCCCTTTGGCCCCAGCCTTCTCCAGTATGGCCTGGCCAAGCCTTTACTGTAGCGCTGGAACCCACCAGGCAACACAGCTCTGACCAAACAGCCAGAGAAAGAAAATAGTCCTCTGCTCATCTGTCTGGCTGTCTGTACGTCCTTCTTGATTTCCTTTGTTACAAATTGCTCTTGTTAGCCAGTTATTATATTCAACTTGAAGCATGTTTGACGTTCATTAGGTCTTGAGGATGGCTCTGCTTGTCTTTATTTCCATTTCTGAATTTTGTGTGTTTGTTTTTCAAGATGTCAACCGCATGCCAAGGAGAGGTATAGTGGAGTTTTTTCTGAAGGAAGTCTTTTTAGGTTCAAGCCCATGATGGGAAATTGCTTAAAACTTGGTGGGAACGTCTGAAAATGAGCAGGACTGTTGAGTACTAGCCAACTGGCATTTTGGAGGCAAACTTTCCATTTTTATACCTGACTAAACTTGTTTGGATCTGTGAATTTCTAAACCAGTTTCTCTAATCATTTAAATCACACTGATGCTTCGTTTTGGGGGATTAATTACATGTGAACAAGAGATATCATTAACCTTAATTATAAATCTTATTTATCTGCATGGACACATTTAGCCCAAGAGAATGGAAAAAGAGCTGCCAGTGTGGAAGAGGAAACCAAACACATCAACAAGTCTTCATATTCTCTACCTGTCTCTGGACCTCAGCCAAGTTGTAGGGCAGGGCGCCTTCCTCCAGCGGGGCAATCTTCTCAATGTCCACTAAACCAACACGTCTGGTGAAGAGAGAGATAGATAGGAGAGAGTGAGAAGGTTCAAGTAACTCTCAGAGGATTATAACATTTCATCCGTGTATCACCAAGTTTAAGCAAACTCAACCTGTCAGTCTGAAGTTTCTCAGAGTTTAAAGACACTGTGCTATCGTTTTAGGTGAAAATATTGTGGCATTCACAAATCCAGACCTGTGCTTGGCATGACTGAGTTAGATAACCAACCAATAGAAAGTGATGACTCATGTTCCTTTATCACTTCATCTAAGTATAACAAAGATATTTAATCTTTTCATGTCTCTCTATTGCATCTCTTTGACGGTCACAGAATTCCCAGGCTCAGGGAACTGGGAACGCCAAATCCTCCCCCTCCACTCCCGCCCAATCTCTTCTGTATATTGGGACTATTATCTCTCACATCTCCAATCAAGGGGAGTGGAGCTATTGGGCTATTAAAGTATCCCATTGCTCAGAAATAATAATCAGGTGGTTTCTCAGGCCGGGGTTAGAAATTATGAGTGCACTGGTCGGGCTGTGAGGCAGATGCAAAGGAAGTGGGGGAATGTGAGACATATACAGTTGTTTTGTGCCACGGATTATAGGGACTGGAATTGCTCCTTTTTTTTTTCTTTTTAAGATAAATGGGAGTTTGGTTTAGGTACAAACTGAAAGAAGATTCTCTGGCACTGGATTCTTTTGATCCACCGCAGAGAAGTTTGAGAGAGTGCTCGTCTCTCTGAGGTATGGACCCTGGGGCAAAACCTTCCCTTTAGGGTGGCAAGCTTAGAGTAACTGACAAGATGAGCAGACGCAAAATGGCTGAAATATTAATTCATTTGTGTCTTCTATACATATTTCTGCTTTTTTTGTGAAATACGCATGAATCTGGGAGGAAAGGAAGTAGACCAGTTGGTGGCCTAAGAAGTGTGCAATTTTCTCCTATTTTCTTTACTTACTATATTCAGAAGACTGGGGGAATCTGTGCAACTCTCAGCTGCTCCAACAGTAGTGGCAAACTTTAACACCCATGTCCAAAACATGGTCACACTATCAAAATTTAAGCATTAAATAAAAACTTACATTTTCATCTATCCAGACTGCTCAGTTGTTTGTGCATATATGCCAGCATTTGTTTTGTTGTGTGTGCATGTCATTATGCTCATCTTACCCACGAGGCTCTGACAGGTCTGCCAGCTGAAAGAGGATGTCGACCTCCATGGGCGTTACCTGTCCAAACCTCTGAGCTGCCATGATGAACTCCTCTGCAGGAAAAGAGAGATTTTTAATCATATTTTCACTAGTAAAACATTCAAAGATATGCAGAACTACTTAAAAAACACTATACAACCATTGCTTGCCACTGCCTATCTTTGTCCAGGTCACACTGTAAACAAACTAAGCAGTTAAGACGCACAGGGTATCCCCTGGCCAGGAAACACACTGTATAATTTCTGTAGTGTGTTTTCTGGCAACCTCCGCAGGGAGGTTCACTAGAGCGCCATGATCACAAACCTCAACTGGCTTGTTTCAATGTAAATGATCGACTCTGAGCTGCTTCTGAATTTCTGAGCTATCGGTTCAAAACACAATCACAGAGGAGTCTTGGGATGTGAATCGACAGGTAAATAAAGAGCTGAGCTTTGAGGCGCTGTTTCACTTTCACCTTGAGAGTACAACATTACATCCACGTCAGCATCCAAGACAGCACCCAATCTGCCTGTCCACTTTGTGCTCCTAAATATCTTCACTTGTAAGCAAGTTCAGAGATTCTTCACTCACTCAACTCTAAAGACAACAACTCTCCCTTAATGCTGTGTTCACACCACTGGTGAAGAAGCAACTGGCTGCATGTCATTTTCAGTGGAGACTGGCAAAATGGAGCTACAAACTGATGACCAACTTTTTTTAGCACTGCATTGATGCAGTGAAGCAGTCATAGAGTGCTTGTAGTGTGAATGCAGCATAACAACGAGGAGGCAACTTTCCTCTTTTCCCGGGTGACAAAGATCCTAAATGATGGCTGCAAATCGTGTATTTTTCGACAATAAAATGGTAATATCACCAGATTAGACACTCTTGACTCATTGGTCGTGACTTACAATTGTGTTTGATAAAATATAAACAAAACAGAAGACAAGGAACACCCCTGGTGGCTCTTAAAGTCCAATGAAGATATTCTCAGTGCAGAGACAGATCTATAAGGACTGGACGACTTCGGGAAACACAGATGTCACATTTCGTGGCAGCCTTTGATAGCAGCTTCTCTTTAATCCAAGGCTGAAATGGATGGGAAAATAGATGATAAACACTGGGCCTTGTTAATTGATTCAGTGCATTATGTCTTTGTTGCTCTTGTCACTACAGAACACATACATTGAGGAGTAAATTACACTAATAAAGCTGGCCCTGACAAGGAGGAGTTATTGTCAATGACTGCATTAATGTTACAACTCTTTATGATGGAATTTTCTTTCAACTTCTGTCACTCACGGAAACTTCCCTCTGTGACTTGGTCGTAAGTTACAAGTAAAATGTGTCAACACATGCTGAAGAAATTTGAATTTAAAAAAATGGCTATTGAGAGTTATGATTTCGAGACCTCTTTCAGGTAGCTTTAGCATGTCGTAACTTAAGACCTGGTCTATTGTTAAATGAAAAAGGAACAGGTTGACTGTAGGCAGGCTAACAGTGGAGGAGTCAGCATTGTTTGACCTGCTTTATTCAAAGAGCAGCAGGCTGGGGTTGTGACAAAGTCGTCCTACACTGGAGCCATTCACCCCACAGAGGCTCACCTTACCCCTGAGGCATGTTCTCTCTCTCTCTCTCTCTCTCTCTCTCTCATACACACACACACACACACACACACACACACACACACACATCTATGAGTAAAAGCAGGTAATGCCGACAAGCATGTGAGGCAGCATACTTACACAAGAATAAATAAATAATTTAGGAACAATAAAGAATAATGTTGGGAAGTAGATGCTGAAATCCCTAGCTGAGCATTTACCAGCTAAATAGTACTGCTTGTTATTTCAAGAAAAATTCTTCCTGCCATCCTTTGCTAAGATAATCTGGGTGGTTATAAATAGGCACAGCAACGCTTTTTGATGGTAGCGTCAGCATGCTAACATTTTCAAAATGGTAATGCATCACAAAGCAGGTTTGTTCATCACTTTCACCGTCTTAGTTTATCACGTCAGCATGGTTACATCTGATAATTACCACCAAGGAAAAAAAGTCATGGAATCACCAAAGTGGTTAAAGTTTAAAGGGATGAATGTTTATACTGCAACTCACAGCAATCCACAACGTATTTGACTCAAAACCAAAAATGTCAAACTCAAATGTCAATGATAGCGCTGGGGAAAAGTCAGGGGAACACCTAAGTTATTATCATCATCTGAACCATGAATGTTTCTACAAAATTTCATGCCAATCAGTTTAATAGGCAGCAGGTCTCATTCTCTGAGGAGCTGTTTTAACAAAAGATTATCTCACTCTGGACTGATGGTGGTGGACCGAATAAGGAAAAAACCCTGCAGTCAAAAATCGGACCACAATTTACATTTTAGAACAATTGTTTGTGAGAGCCTGATGTCATACACATCAGCGTATAACCTGATTTCAACCAGTTCACAAAACCCCTTCTCAGCTCGGGACATACAACATAACCAGCTTCATCAGTTTGTTAAAGTGCTGGGTTTTCTGTCATTCAGACATAGCTCATGTCATATTTCTCATGGCTTCATTCAAACTTTCCCATGACACTGATGGAATGAGTCAAAGTACTTGCATGATATTATGTGCAAGATTTGACATAACATCTAGTGCATGAGGTCAGAATTTTCTTAATGGCTATATTTTGATAATTCAATAATTAGAGGAATTACGGGAACACACCCAAACACACACAACCGATCAGACAGTTATTAAATGGTAGCTTACAAACTGATACTCTCTGTGATACTCCATTGCTCCATTTGCTATTAGATCCTGACTGATCCTATCTCCATGTCAGGTATAATTAATTGTAAGTAAGTAATGAAGTTAACGCTGCTGTGCCTCATGTTTGAATGCATGCAACTCTCTGGCATTAGAATATATTATGAATGGATCTTGTTGCTGTTTCATGCCACATTAATGTAATAAACTCACTACAAACTAGCTTTCTTTCTAAAAATTATTGTTAATCTGACCTGTCTGTCTTTTACTGTGGTAAAGACTTTACTGTAAAGTTGTATTTCATAAAGATTTCAATATTCAATAAATAAACTGTAGCGCAAAGTGAATGAGGGAAAAACTCTACATGCAAGAATGTGCTTGGTGATTTTGGAGAGGTTAATGTGCCCCTGCAGAAACTAAAGGCACTTTGTAATGTTTATGGACAGGTTTTTGTGCCAAAATGGGAAATGTGCCTGATATTCAGACTTTGTCCTGTGTGCAGAAAAAGCCTGCTAAGCAATTTTTACCAAGGCAAGCGGCTTTGATGCTTCTATGACATTAGTTTGAGCAGCATAAGACTGTGAGACAGACTGAAAGTAGGGGTCTAATGCAAAAAGCTTTTTTATTCTTGCGTTATAAATACATAGGGCAATTGAAGAGACACGAGTGCAGTCTTAATCTTGTGCGTGCCTATCCGTTAGTGTGTCTGCATGCATTTTGACTTAAAAGTTAAAAGTCGCATGCAAATGTTACCAGGCCGTGTCAGCAGGATTGTAGGTTTGGACCTTCATGCACAATCAGATGCTCTCACATTAACGGAAAGGAGTGCATGTCTGAAAGGGCCTAAAGATACATAGTCATGACTTGCTATGTGGTCATACACTACTAGCTCAATAAAGTGCGACTCCTATAGAGGTCCCCTGTGTGTGTGCACCCGAATATACGCATACAGCTTTGTGTAGGCGTTGCACACTGTAATGGTGTTTCTGCAAAACAGTGGCCTTGTTGCGCATAAGGAATCAATCAGGAGTATTACACATGTGTGCATGATTGGCTGTGTTAATGCATTTTAATGCTTGTGTGTTATGTGAGAAATGTTAGAGAAGCGTGTGTTGCAACATGCACACAAACTTGATACATGCAGATGTGTGTGCACTATTTGTGTGGAACTGAGCATTCGCAGTCCCTGAGGAGGCCTTAATGACTACAGGAGTGGAGAGTAGATAGGCGGTGGCCGTGGAGGCCTGGCTGGCTACGGGCCACACCGGGTCGAGCCAAGCCCAGGCCTTCGTGTACCCATGGTGGGAACAGTCTGGAGAGTGTATGGGCTCTATGGTCTGGGTCGCGTACAGTCCACACCCCTGATAAGGCTTCAGATAGCATCATAAGGCTCCGCTAGTGGCCTGGAGCCATGTGGAGAGAGGTCAGAATGGTTTCTTAAAGACAACTAGAGCTCAAGAGGGAGTCAGATAGAAAGAGATGGAGAAAGACACTGAAAGCCATCTAGGCTTCCTGCCAAGTATTGAGGAAAGGAATGAGACGCAGCAAGTGGGGCAAACAAGAGAGAGAGATAAGGATTTAAAGGAACTAACCATGGGAGACAGAAAGATATATATATATATATATATATATATATATAAAATAAATTCAGAGAAAGACACTGTCTGTTTGTTCAATAAATAAAAATGTCTTCTTTCATTACTTTGTAGCTTTGCATTTTTGCTTTATACTAGTTCAGACTGTGGAGTTAGTTTTAAGTACACAAAGTGCACTTGATCTACAGGGTGTGACCACACATCACAGCCTCAAAAGTAAAGAACAGAATTTTTATAAAATTTCATTTGTTTTTTGAAGAATGAAAACTCTCATTATCAACCGAAAACGGCACAAATAAAGTGGTCCTCAGATCAGTGCCAGGATGTGTAATAGACAAGACAGGCACCATCAGGGATTGTGGGTATGCAGTACGTGTGCTGGGCTGGATCCAGCATGCCCATTTAAATGCCACCGGGAAGGAAATAACCCAAACAAAAACAAGTCTACACCCCCCTGTTCAACACACATGGATGTAAATAAATACATTATTTAGAAAGCACACTGCTGCATGTGGTGCATATTTACATTTGTTTTGTGACCGGTGTTCTGCATGTTGCCTTGTTGTTGCATTATATAGATGTGAATCAGTTTTTTTGCCATCTCAGTTATAATAGGTATGAGTTATGTGGCGGGGGGGGGGGTTCTCCCCAGCTACCTTTTGTGACTTCCACATCTCGGCGGTGGCCAGCCAGAGTGCTGTAGATCTTTCTAATCAGCTCCATATTGTTGAGCAGTGAGTTGAAGCCGTTGAAGTAGGAGAAGCTGACCTGATGAGATGTGCTACCCCCTGCAACCTGGGCAAGGAAGAAGAAGGGCAATTTAACAAGCAATGGAATAAGAAAAATAAACATAAACACAGTCATGCATCTGGATGTTATTGTTATGTAAATACACACACGAAAACAGACTAAAACATGGTGGCTAATTAGCAACGTTCCTCTCTAGCATTTCTCCACAGGGAGAAGCAAACTTTTTTCAACCGCTACTTTTTCCATCACATGATGCTCGGAGAGTTTAATTAACTTTCTTTATGAGGTGGAGGAAGTGGTAAAAGCAGAGAAAAAAGGTAACAGATTAAAAATAGATTCTGGGCTCTAGAGGACATTCCAGACTGCCCACAAACTCTTTTATGCAATCCAGGATCCCATCTTTATTAAATGAGGCTCTCAGACGTTTAGAGGAGAAGCTCTAAATGCAGTATGTTTAAAATATGTGTTCAAGTACAAATACTGTTGGGTACTGTTGGTGTTAGACGACCATTATGGCTGTGCTGGCCTTAAGGGTTAAGCAAGGAGAAAATGTTGAGCTTCCTTTCACTAGATGGCACTGTTTGCTTTACAGACACATTCAGAGAGGTCGCTTGCTGCTCAATATGGTTGCAACAAGGGAGGGAAGCTCTGGCTTAGGTGAAACTGCTCCAACAGAGAGACACTTTTGTATCTGTTCATATCTGTGAGCGTATAGACGTGGATCTTCCCACGATATCTAACACAGAGTCTTTCCAAGAAGGAGAGAGGAGAGAAGTATTTTGGTGGGGAGAAAAAAAAAGTGTGGCACTGATCATTTACCATGTTTGGTGAGTGAATTAAAGGTTGCCGTTTCACTGTTTGTGTTCTGCCATAATACCGCCTTTAATGTGTCTGCAGTGTTTATGAGGTTTTTGATACGCGTGCGTGTGTGTGTGTGTGTGTGGGAGCGTGTGTGCAAGAGAGTTTACTAACAGCACACCAAGATGTCTGGTCGGTGAGGTAAACACAGCAGAGAAAATGACAGAGTCTACAAGGTGTTTATGAAATGGGGCAAGACATGGACGCAGACACAAGACGCACACACCCGCAACAAAAACACTAACACACAAAAAGAAAAGACAAGAGACAAAAAAGACAAACATCTTAGAGTTCAAAACAAATAGAGAGCACGCACAGACACACACATACACAAACACACAGGCAGAGATGATGGACTGTAAAGCTCCAGTCTCCATCTATCTCTGTCTCTATCTTCCCCATTCAGCTCTCCTGCTTGGCTTTGACACTGCCAGAGAGGTTAGACTTAATGACATGTTGGGAGAGAGAGAGAGACAGAGACACGGGGGAGGGAGGGAGAGAAAGAGGGGCGGTTGAGAGAGAGGGAGGGAAAAAAAAGGAAAGGAGGGAAGAAGAGAGAAAGAGAGCAAGGACAGATGAGAGGTAGCAGAAAAAGGTAAAGGGGAAGAAGAATGAGAGATGGACAGCTAGAGGAAAAGAGAAAGCCACAGTGTTTGGTTTGTGGGAGTGTGAGAAAAAGAGGGAAGAAAAAAAAAGGACAAGAAATAAGTGGTGAGATAGAAGAAAAGAATCTTGACTTTACCTCTTTTATGGAGAATACAGTAATGATAGCCTGCTAGGCTTGCTTGCTGACCTCAGCAACCAAATCATCATATAGTGCATATGATTTGACAATACTGTGTATGTTTCTGCAATTCTGAAGTGTGCATCATCGTACATTTGAAATTTTCCCGTCTTTTATAATAATTTATTTAAAGATATACAAACATGAATAATCTATGAATGAAAAAAAATGCAGCTAAGATGTGACATTAAATTATCGTGGTGTAAATAAGCCTAATTTATCCTTTAGGTGCTGCTAAGGAACACCTGATCCATGCAACCTTTCATTGTTTTAACATATCATGACCAAGTATCATAGTTTCCAAGTGACAGCAGTGACTCACTATTTTTACCCAACCTGACTTTGTGGCTCTTGTGGATGACAGTAAAACAAATAAGATGAGAAAACCACAGAGTCTCAAAAAAAAGAAAATCCCACCGCCACGAGGCATTCCTCTACAGAGGGTGTGAGCATGTGCGGCCGAATGGTAACCATGATGTCCCTGAAGTCCAGCGCCAAGATGGAGCCGCTGCGGGCTTGGTCCCGCTGGATGAAAGCCTGTCGTGCATGTTCCAGCTGCATCTCCTGTGGAGGGGAGAGGTCAGAAGAAAAGAGGGGAGTCAAGGTGCTAGTGCATACAATAAACTGATATTATTGTACACTTATGTGGGTCAGACACCTCACTGAGTTGCCTTTATAAATTCAAAATCCACATAAACACTTGCATAAAAACACGGCATTTGCTTTCACAGGCCCCTATGGGGCCATCTGCCCTCCCCAGCTCTCAGTTACGGGGGAGCCAGTGTTTAGCCAGTGTTTAGCCAGACTTTAGCCTGGTCTCCTCTCCCCAGCAGTGGCTTGCCTACTGTGAGGCGTCGCTTGGGCTTTTCACACCCTCCCCAAATCCACATTAAACCCACTTGAGGGCGAAACATACAAACGCACACACACACACACCGAGGCAAGACAGCTAATCGCCCAACTGCTCACTTTGTCTCTCTTCTTGCACACACACACACAAACACACAATAGGTCCAGAGGGACAACAGCAGGCTGCGGTGGGGACGGATCCCACAAGGCCTTTGAAAATTAGCAGCCATTATCGGTACCTGCAACCACAAGTCTACAGAGGGAGGCTGTAAACAAACTGCTGACATCAATGCTTCCACTATCTAACAGCAAAAGACAGGGATTTCAGGACAATAAAAAAAAAAACAACAAAAAAAACAAAACAGCAAGATAAAGCTAGCTGGTGAAGCTTGTGACTCACCTGCAGTGTAAGGCCTTCAGGTCAAAAAATATGAAGGGAAAAAAAAAGACAATGGGCCCGATGTATTTTTATGCATGAGGTTTCTGACACATTACAAGCCCTAAATAAAGTGCATATGAATGCAGGGGTTTGTTTGTTTTTTTAGCCAGAGCCAAAGGGAAAATCACTAACATTTTCATCATTCAATTATTTTTCAGCTCATTTTGTTAATTGAGGTTTCATTTACTCATGCATATCAGGCATTTTTCTTCATCAAATAGTTTGAAATAATATGAAAAAATTCATAGATTTACTGTTAAATAAAGTAGCCTAACACAGACTCATTGGCTTTACTGTATGTGGACCAATTACTGTCTTATTAACAATTTCTATTAAACTGACCACATTCACTGTTTCAATCTCCTAACACATGAAGATGAGCTGCTTTGTTTTGTTTATATTATATTAATCTGAATATTTCTGGACAGTTGACAATAAGCACTGAGGAAAAAAAGCAGCAGATGAACTTATAAAGAAAATATTTGTTAGCTGCAGATCTATATGTGTATAAAAAACCATCAAATTAAAATATCAAGTGTATTTGTTAGATATAAATATTCTAAAATTAAGAATGATGTAGTGTTTTTAAATTACATTTCTTAAAGTATAAACACTGGCTAGCAGATTTTGTACAATAAGAAAGTTAATGATTCTGATTTATCAGTTTCTCCAAGAATGTTTTTTTTTTCTTTTTTTTAACTACACGCTGGACAAAACATATGGGGGCCAATTAAATCTTGAACATGCATGTTATTCAGTTGATTGATTCGGATGTTATTGTTGTTAAGAGAACTCTTAAAAAATAAAAGGTATTACCACTACACAAAAACCAATGAGACTATGACTTATTGTTGTGCTGAATTTTTGAGTGATATTTCACTGACAGCATAACCGATCGAACTCTAAAATCGAGGCGCCCGAAAGAAACGACTGGGGAAGAGTGACATTTACACAAAGCTGAGTGGAGACCGGAGGGGAGTAAGAATAGACATTGCAACA
>VUQI01055372.1:34576-59348 GCA_015106735.1 Paratilapia polleni | reverse complement strand
AAATTTTTTAAATAAAAAAAAAAAAAAAAAAAAAAAAAGGATGTTATATTATGCAGTGGTAAAATTTCACTAGGCCTGGTGTTTTGTTTTTGATGTTGATATGTTGTTTTTTTGTCTTTGTAGTCTAGTAAAATATTCAAATAACACCTGGTGGAGGATCGCAAAAGGCTTATTTTTTACTTCGCACCATCAGTGAAAGCAGCTTTGGGTGTTGAAGAATATCACAGCTTGTCTGTGGGGGTGGGTGGAGACACAGGACATTATCGGGTCTCTCAAATCGAGCATGTTGAGTGGTACACCATGCCGTCACATTATATTTTGGACAAGAAAGAAATGACAGGCCAACATCAGCAGGAAAACCTGTCATGCAAAGGAACATCTTGTACAATGCCAGGAAAATTGATGGCATTGCTCCCCAATGGGCAGAAATTGCAAAGAGAACAAGGAGGCAGAACTCATCTTCCTGTGTCCTGGGAATAGATTCAGAGTGTACCGTAAACATGCTGACAGATAACACAGGTCAAGAACAGTTTTATTTGCTTGCCTTCAAAATGACCCACAGTGTCAGTGGATTTGTTCAATCGCTAAAGAAAAGTGTTTGAATGACCACGCAGCTCTGTAATAATCATAATTGTGCTATTAGTCAAAGATTGAAGGTACTTTGTGTGCCTTTGAGACAGCAATGCCATAATTAGTTTTTACGCTTGCATTGTTTTGTTTAGTAAATCATTGTATCCTGTGCTTGGACTAAGCCATGGTTTATTAGAACAGTTTTATTAACTATGTATGGACCGTTCCTTGTTAAATATACTTGTCAAATGTTCACCTCCAGAGATTCCTAAGGCAATGTATGCAAATTATGCATTTCATGTTGTCTTTTAAACTTCTGAGTTTTTTTTTATATGTGTGGAAAATAACACCAAGTTCTTCATACAGATGACTGAATACTCCACTGTACATGCAAAATTACCATTATGTATGTTGGGAATGTTGCTTATGCTACAGTCACACTATGGAAAGCAGTGGTTGGAGACCGCGACATGACCAAAATGATTGTGAAGCTGGGGACTAGGTCTGCGACCACTCGCAGTCAGTTGCCATCTTCAAAGCAACTTTATTCTGTCAAGATGGCAATAAAACGACAATAAGATGGAATCAGCCTGTGATCAGTCTGCTATAAGTTTGTGATTGAATGGGGTCAAGTTGACAATTACATGCAATCTGTTTGTGATAATATGGCAATAACTGTGATAAATTTAATTGGTGATGAATTTAATTTTCATTGGTGCAGACTGACTCAGATTGATTGCAATGTGTTGACAAGCTGTCTGCGTTTATAAATTAGACTGCAATTATTTGCAAACCTTTGGCAATCTGTTTGAGACTGATTGTATTTAGTCCGAGATTGTTTGGAGACAGGTTGCCTCCCATCAAGCGACTTGTGCAATTGCCGTGCAATCGAAAGTGGTCCTCCAGAGGTTGAAGGTGTTGCACGCTCAACCTCAGGGCAATCAGTTCATCACCGCAACTACCTGCAATCAGTCTCTGACAGCAAAAAAATTCAATGCAATCAGAGGGCAACCACAGATTTTTCCTACTTGCAAGGAGGTTGTCGTCCTATTTTTGCTCTAGTGTGATCGAGGCATTACTTAGGAGCTAGGGCTGGGCAGTATCTTGAGTTTTTAAGATATATTGGTACATTTTCAAATGACATATAGAATGACTTAATACGTACAGTATGCAAAGTGTCTCTTTTTCATCTTTTTTGTCTTGCTACACTCTCAGCCTTGTGTTGTCTCGCCCCCACTCTCCGTGCGCACCTCAAGCTCACTCTCTTTTGCTGCATGGAAAGAGTCACACCGCCAGTCCAACAGAAAATAATATCTGGAAGTTTGAAGGTATACGTTAACTTAGTGTTACAAGTGCATGTTTGGTGGTTTACAAAGTTTCTTGATTTGTGTAAATAACACACGCTTTTCAAAGCCTCCAGAGTGAGTTGACAAAACGCAGTCATTTTTACCTTGCAGGAAACAGGGGTTGCTGGTCTATAGCTGTGTGACCTTTATGTTTTAACATGCTGGTTTGTCTCCAAACAAACCCTTTCAAACACCAAAGACACACAGTAACACAAAGGATGCAGTAAACCAGCAACTCCACTGTTTTGCAAGGTAAAATTACCATTTCTCTTAATGGAGTCTGGTGGCTCCAGAGTAACAGCTTTAGGTTCTCATCTGAAAGGGCTGTCTGCCAGCAGGTAAAGCAGTGAAAATGTTCTAAATATAGCCTACAGTTAACTAAATATTAATCTCATTTCACTGGCTAAAGTATAATTTTCTGCTGATCTCGTTAAAAGCAGGACATTGTTTTGCTTGTGTACTCCTGTGTGCTTGTGGGTGCGCTGACATCTAAGGCAGGCAATACACTCACTTTGGGTAAGAAACTCATAGAACTCCACTTTAAAGACACTGAACTATCCCTAACTGAGTGAAAACAGTTATCTAGTGAAAATAATGTTATTTAAAACAACAAAAATGGTCTTACTAAGTTTCCTGAAAATTGCAATGTTGACGTTCAGGGTATTACAGCCCATTCATGCTCACCGTTGTCAAATGGTGGCACAATTTTTGAAGCCTTGTGCCGGGGGTTCAGCTGGATTGGAGACACGATTGCATGAGCGGGTCAGCCTTTCCCACCATTTCAATGAAATATCAGTTAAGAGCCCAGCTGATATATATAGGATTTTTAAGATGGATACCGATATTTGGAGATTTAAAAATCCAATATTTCCGATATTTCCCGTTTTTTTTCTTTTCTTTGTTTCTTTCAGACACATGCAACATAAACAGATTTCCCTTAGCATTTGATATGTTCGGACTCTGCTCGGATCAACTGGTTGTTGTGTTTGTGGCGTTCCAAACGTGTGTTGCCAACAGTGAAGTTGCAGAGTGCCCTCTGGTGGATGAAATATGCAACATCAACACTCATAAAATGGTTGAAGGATGTTGGTCCTGTTTGTTCTTTACTTTTAAAAATTTCATTTATTGGCCATTACCGATACTGATATATTGTCAAATAGCTAATATCGGCTGATAATATCGGACCAAAGATAAATTGGTCGGGCTCTAATATCAGCACAGAAGCTCAGAGGTACCAAAATTACAGCGAAGGAGATGTTGCAGCAGCTTGAATGGATTTGAAGCTCTTGCTTTGCTTCTTCTACCAGCGCTGATGCTGGATGCGGGACTTGCTTAAGTCCTCTTATCTGCAGCGAGTGCCACATGCCTCAAACACCAGTATAAATGGTTACAGGGCTGTGATGACCTCACAACAACCAATGCAGTGACCATAAATGAGGCTTTACACTTTCTGCATCTGCACGGGTCTACTAAGTTCCCTTTTGGCCAGAGTGAGGTAAATTTCTTCATTAAAGCGTGAACGTAAGGCTCTGTGTGGATGTCTGCATGTCCTCCACTTTGTTGTGACTGTGTGGACGGCACTACAGCTACATGTGTCCTCAGAGAGGCTGCTTTTAAACATAACCTTTGAAACTTACATTTTCGCACTTTACTTTGATCAGTCTGTTTTAATGAAAGTGATGGTGAGATCTCAGATGTTGTAGGAAAAAAAAAAGAAAGAGTCTAAAAATACTGAAATATGATCTCAGCCATACTTTGTCTGTGACATACGTTATCTGACATGATTTGAGAGAATTTCACCCAAGAATTTTGCTACCCCAATAGAAGAAGGTGAATTGAATTTTGTTTATACTGACAAAGGCATTAAAAATGATGTGTGGAACAACTTGTCCTTCCAAAAACAGTGCTTCAGGCAGTTCTTAGACTGTTCTTTCCTTAGAAAGCTGTTTGCAGCAATAATAATAAAATAGACTGGATTATCGAGAGCATCTATCACCTTTTTCCTGCAAATTAATGTTGCTGCTGTGCTGTTCAAATGTAATTTTAATGCTTTGAACACAAACCCAATCCTGCTCTATTGTATTGTTTCAGAGGCTATCTGCATTGCTACATAAAACATGGTTAGTTTTATAAATTACTCTTTATAAAAGCATCAAACAGAGGCTCTGGATAAATAGCATCATTTACACAAAGTCCTCTTCCTGAGTGCTTCCAGGGATACAAAGCCAAAACAAAAGCCAAGCCAATTTAGATGTTCACTCACTGTAGCGACACAGACAAAGCAGGAAGCAAGGGAGCCTGGGCCAACTTGCTGGTTTGAAGAACCCAGGTCCTTTCCTACAATAAGTGACTGCATTTCACTACTCCCACAACCTCTTCTAAATTAGGCCATCTCTGTGGTAACCCAGGGAAACTGCCAAAAGTTGAGGGGATTGTGGGACACAGCATGGCTGAGAGATTGAGGTCAATGCAAGAGGTCAGCATGCCATTTTGAGAGCAAAGTCCCTCTTACCTTTGGCAAACAATTTCTTGTCCCTTGGCTACCAATCAGAGTAGTTTGTGAGCCCTTTTGCTTCCCTTGAAAGTATTTGAGGCTCATTCACGGCTGAGCCCTTAGAATTTAATTAGAGCTGTTGGGCTTGTGATATTGACACATCTGTCACATTTTCCCCTCAGAAAACTATTTCCTGTGCTTTACAGGTCCTTTTGAATCCTTTGAGACTAAGATTCTCTGGACACCCTCTTAAAAAATGACAAGATATAATGACTAAGCATGTTTTCAGCTGGCCCTTAGTTTTTAAGTGGCCCCCAGGGAGTGTGACGATATATCTGCGGTCGCAGTTATTAAAAAGCTGGAGAGTGGCATTTAGAAATGACATACAGTCTTGCCACTGGTAGAGCCTTCAGGACCGGGGTAGCTACTTAAGCATGAGATACACTCTCCTGTCTGAGAGCTAAATAAGTGGGAGCATGTTGTATAAGAAAGGAGCTTGTAAATATTTCATAGCAATAGGTCAACAGGGTGTTAATGCTGTTTTCTTTTGTGTTACAGCCCTCTGGTAAGGTTAGTTGGTGACGGATTAAATGTGCTACATGCGGTCACTTGTGCAACAATGTACACCATGTTAAATTCTTATGAGACCCAATGAGTCCTGGTTGGTTTGAGTTAATATAACTAACCCAACAGGACTTAAGAAACACATGCATGTCACAATGCTTCTACAGTACTGTGCAACACTTTATTAAACATCTGCTCAACTATGCAAATAATGATTATGAAGCCCCTCAGTGTAATATTCTGATGAGACCTTTGTGTTCTGGTTAGCTGGAATATTATCACAGACCCAAAGGAACTCAGAAACATGCAGAGCATGTCATTGCTACAACACTTTATTAAAAATCTACTTAAGTATGCAAATAAAGAATTATCAAGGCCCACATTTCTAAATCGGATATTAGTTTTTCATTCCACTGTGTCATTTTTTTTAAAAAAAAATTCTTTATTCTTGCTAAGCGTTTATGGCTGGTTTGGTTTTGTGGTAATGTTGGTCCCAGCCACTTGGCCACATTTCTGTTACATGTGAAGCACTTTGTAAATCAGTTTAATTGTGACCTTTGATTATTTGAATGTGAGTGCAGTATGAGGGTGGAGGGCTATGGAGACAAGAAGTGACTAAAGAGAGATAAATAGAAAACAAACCTTTCATAGAAGGAAACAAGCTTCCAGTGTCCGACCAAACCTTTTAATTTTCCGCTTCATTAAGAGCTCCAGTGCAGGTGCTGTGAGACCAAGGCCAGAGGCCACTTGAGACACAGGCAGACCCTTTAATAGCCTGTTTACAACCAGGCTTTGGCAGCATAGAGAGCAAATGGAAGGACTGTGCTTGTTAACAATTTAATGGCTGCAGTGAATGATTTAAGGATTTGCATACTCGCAAAGGTCATGTTTGTTAGGTTCTTCACTGGGCGAGACTTAAACCCACATTGACTGAGGTTTATGATCCACACTGATCATTTTCAGGGATGGGTGGTTGTAATGAAGCATAATTGGAAACTGCTTCCCTCCTTTGTGGCCACATGATAGGTCAGAAATTAATGTTGATAAATTAAGCCAAGACAAGTGCGTACCAGCGTTTTAAATTGCCGTCATGACTAATCAGTTTGTGCCTGTACTACAGTAAACCACAAACACACTACAGATGTTTATGAATAACTGAATTTTCACACTGATTTCCAGTGCTTCTCAATGTAAGGTACTTATCATTTCAGATTTATGAAACCAAGAGGCCCACAGTGGGTTCGTAGTTACAGCACTATATTCCTGCCATATGCAGACATTTTGTACATTGAGTAGAGCTATAAATAATGCAGCTGTAACACACAAAACAGAGATGATAGTAAAAAAAAAAAAAAAAAAAAAAAAAAGACAAAAAAAAAAAAAAAATAAAAAAATAAAAAAAAAAAAAAAAAAAAGTCAGTTGACACAAAATAATGAATTAGGACCTTGTACTTTTTCATCTGAAGGAAAACCCCGACCTTTAAGTTTAGATTGTGGCTGTATAGAGACGTTATTCTCTTTTTTAGCCAAATTGAGGGAATGTGGTATACATCAGGTGTCCCTGATTTCTTCAAACTGCTTTCTTATCTTTTCTATTCTGCAAAAAAGGAATGGAGATGGTGACATTATGATTTAATAGTAGTCTGCATTTTAGCACCTTAGTAACTTTTGACAGCTCTTTCTTTCTCCCTCTGCCTCCTTTTTTTCTCACTTTCAGCTAGAATCTGTCAGACCATGTAATACATGCAAGGTTACACGTTGTCTGGACAAGGACTAAGGGCATACAAAGTCAATGGACCTTGACTGAAACAAGTGTGAAGTTGCAGCAGAATGAGAAAACCAAAGCGGCCGTGTGTGGCCAAGGCTGCTGCTGTTGTGTTGTGAATTTATTTCCAGCGAAAGCGTGAGCTGAACCTGCAGACTATAACCAAAGGTAGAAAACCCACTAATAAACTCTGACATCGGATTGCATACCTGACCAAAGGCACCACTTGAGCAGCGGAGGTGTTTGAAGGTTGCTGAATTACCCTACCAGCAACTGCATCCCCTTGTTTTGCATTCCTGTCCTGCTCTCTTAATGTTATTTAGATATGAATTAAAAAAGCCAGTTCCTCACATAGCCTTCAGATGACCTGGAAGGAGGGCAGGTCACAGACAGAAGCATGCTTGTGGGCTTTTTGTGACGCGCTTGCTTGTTTTGTTGCTTCCGACTGGCTGCATGCCTCCACCAATGCATTGAAAGTCCTTCCAAGTCACTGATCATGACAGCCTTTCCCTTGGCTCTTTCTGCTGCCCAGAGGTGGCCCTATTACCCTCTCAAACCACCATGTGGAACTGAGGCCACATAGCTAGGGCAGTAGTAGAAAGAATTGTTGAAAGTGATGGAAAAGATGAAGCATGACGAGACTAGAAAACACACTTTAAGCTTTGAGCAAAAACTGGAAAAAAGGGACATATGGGAGAATTTAACTGGATAGCAATGTAGAAAATGTTCAAGGTGCGGTGCTTAAAAATCATGGGACTGCCACAGAGACAGTGATTCATTGTAAACTAGGGGAAAATTGAAGCAGTACTGCAGAGATATGTAGCAGCTGTATCCTTGGCCTTGACCCTTTAAACTATCATGCACCAGTGCTCTGTCTGTCTGTCTGTTTGCTGGTCTGTCTGCATCCTCTTGGCTCACCGTTAGGCTGTAGAGTCCCCGAGGAAAGAAATTCTGACCTCCCCCAGCTGGCTTGCCTTTCGATGGCCTATTGTCAACATCCCCATGCACAACAGCATTGCCATCTGGAGCATTCTCCCTCCCACTCTCTTTATTGTATTCTCCTGTGTGTTCACAGAGATACCGTCTCTTTCTTATGTGCAAACACGCGGGTATGTGCACAAGGGCGCACACAATGCAGTGAATATTTGGTGTAAACCACAGCGGACACCGGGTTTCCACTGATGCACACCCAAACAACTGGAAGGCAGGCCCATTTGTTTTCATCAAGAGATGAAACCCCCATGTGTGATAGCATAAAGTCAGTGCACAGGACAGTACATATTAAAAATGGATATTTATTCTGTTTGGTATTCTTTTCATGTGCTCAAAGAGACATGGGAATAATTTTTGTAGTTGGCTGGGAGGACTGTGGCCTTTTACAGGTCAATGGACATTTATTTTTGTTTCAGCTGTGCCAAGAAAATTCATCTAGATGTAAATAAAACACAGCCATCCTCCTGTCTCATGTAGGACATTGCTACAGGTTTATATTAGCATAGTAAAGGTCAGTGTGGCTGCTTTTCATAATTCCCTCATCTCTGTGCTTTGATCCACTTGTGTTAAGTAGATTTGGTCACGCATTTGTACTGTAGGGCATCCGCATTGAGTCCAAGGTGAGCCCCCTATCTTTGTTGTGTTTTGACATTCGATTTAGTGCTCTGTATTTGCATACAGTGTCACTGTCTGGGCCTAGAAACAGATTTGATGCCTAATACTTTACACACCTGACTGGCTGATATCACTTCCATTAGCTAGAAACCCATATGAAAGCAGCACTTAATCACCTTGTTCTAACATATTGGTCACTTCATACATCTTGCTGCATTATATATTGACCGCATGATTGAAATGCCAATAAATACCAATCCCTCTGTGTCAGATCAACCAGAAACAATTGCCTGAACACAGCGATGGCTCCATGACTAGTATGCTAGCTGCTGTTGTGTTAGGATTTCATCAGGATTCAGTAGTCTGTGTGTGAGCGATGGTGGGACGCCACAGGAGGGACAAGTGGAGGAAAGAATAATTACTGGGCCTATTTCCTCCCCAAGTCATTCACGCACCAGCAGCCCCAACAAAGAAGGCTCTCCCCCTGCATTGTTATTATGAAATGAAAAATGGGCAGGAGATCAGTACAGTGACAGGCCGTTTGGTGTATTTACCTGTCATTTGTCTCTGTTTGGACAGGAGTGGACACTGTGCAGTTTGAGACGGCACGCTCCAACTGATGATATCGGTTTCGGAGCCCCTGCTTTGTGTTGTAGATGGATGTGCTGCACTGTAAGCATTGGGTGTAATCTAGCCACATGCTGGTTGTCGGACACGGAGAGGGACAGAGTGTATTTCAGATGTAATACATTTGAAAGCTGGCCTAATTAAAAAGCGAACAGGCACTTGGCAAGCATTGATTGTTTGTGTACCTGCACATTGAGGATAAGGACAAGACCATTCAGCTCCAAGGATACTTGGTATTAATTAGTGGCTTGAAGCAAAGGCTACATTTAACATGGAGAAAATGAATTCCCATGTATTGTCATTTTTTTCTTCAGCACTTATGTTACCAGATCAGAAAAACCCCTGGATGTCTGCTGATACTGGCCATAAAAAATAATTGCATGTTTAAAGGAATGTACATTGAACACATGCATCAGTACACATCAACTAAACCGCAGCTCTTTTATTAGGTTCCAAAATGATCAAGTTAAGCCACTTCCAATTTTCATGTTTACTGGGTCAGTTTGCACCAGCTGTCAGGCGTGTGAGGACTAATGGAGGTGTCATGCTGGGTTTATTCATGAGCTTAGAATTAGATGATTCTATCTGCCTTCAGGATAGTTCAGAGTTATTGAGTTTAAAGGTTTTGAACATCCATTGAGTTAAATCCTTAAAAAAAAAAAAAAATAAATAACACCACAGCCACAATAATTGGTATTCAAGAACAAAGAAGAGATTCAGTGTATGAGGTGTATGATTTGCTTTTGTCTAAATCAGTTGACGACTTTGTAAAGTTAGACTGTTTCCCCCTTAATTTGGCTTGTTTTTGAACAGAAAGAAAATCCAAACAGCCCAAAATGCAGTGTTCACTCTGCTAACTGTTAAATATGTCTAGGGTGAGGTCCTTTGTTTGGGACTTGTGCTGCTACTACACGCAGCTGCTATAGTTTGTGTCCTCAGGAGCCCTTTAGCTCAAAATTGAGGAGTAAATCTATTAGATGCAATCAAGGTCAAATCACTTTCACACCTAGGGCTGTAGTAAATTAGAGAAAATGCTGGTTTGCAGTACGTTAAATCATATTATCCTTGTTATTTTACACTGAAATTATAACAGTCTCAGAGCTAACCAACATACACCTGCTCATATTCATGTGTTTTTTTCAAAAACTGATCTGTACTAACTGATGACTGGTGGCACATTAAGTAATAGCACCAATGGGCCTGACAATAAATTCTGCAAGTTTTATCGTGATATAAATTTTCTGTTTTGCTGAGGGTCGTCACATCCAGCCCGGTCTGGGTGCAGCTGCTGCCACAGACAGATGCTGGAGCCAGTGAAACTGCAACAGGGTGTCCGTGCCATTATAAGACCAAACACAGCCAATTATAGCATCTTCACACTCGAAGCCTCAAGCACAAAAGCTGCCGGGACATCCTGATGCAGACAAGTTAGCGTACTGTTTTTACATTTTAAGTGATGCTGGTTGTTGAGCTGTGATATGCAAATGAAGTTGAAACTTGACTTCTTTGAATTAATAATATTCTTTAACAAAATGCAGCCACATTCACAATTTCTTTGACATAGTGTCATTTAATTTAGTTAAGTTAACTCTGGGCTCTAGTGCGGTATAAACAGAAAATAGTATTAGTATTTACCTCCCAAATAATGGATTGATCCCAAAGGGCTATATTTCTCCTTATGAAGGTAATGCTGACAATATGGTTGGATGAGAACATATCGACCAATCGATCAACTAGTCAACCCTGAGACCACAGCTCTAATCCCACCACAAATGAACTGCTCCAGTTTGTTTTGGACTGCACAGAGACAACCTCCTCTAAAGGATCTTGGTACCATTGTTCTGGTCTACACTTGAGTGAAATTACTGTGTTTAAAGGATTCACACTAAAGAGGAAAACCAGAGTCCATTTTCTTAAAAACACGAGTGTGAATACATCTGAGTCTATCAGGAGATGCCAGAAATCAGACAGCAAAAGTGTCTGTCTACCATCAATACCCTTTACTCTGGGTAGACCAGCCTAACTTCTTCCACTACAGTTTTATTTCATATAGTTTTCTGATCATATTGTATAATGCTCACAATATGTTTTATATTCAATTTGACAGATATTTTAAATCTACAGAAAATATGTAAAACAATTTACATCCAATCGGTCAGTTTTAAACTCTCACATTTATTTATCACTTTAAAGCTGCCTTCAATTTGAACACCCACTAATGGAGCTTTGTTAAAAAAAACAAAAACACGAAAGGTCCATGTTTCAGTTTTTAAAAAAGGCTACAGGCTAACTTACAGCGTGCCTGTAGAAGATTTTGTTAAAGACGGTGATGTGGTCAGCCACAAATAAATGTAAGTCAAAAGGCTCTGGTGACATACACTCATCAGCCACTTCATTAGTTACACCTTGCTAGACCAGGTTAGACTTTTTAGGTTAGGCTTTTGCCTTCAGAACTGCCTTAAATCTTTGTGGCACAGATTCAACAAGGTGCTGGAAAGATTCCTCAGAGATTATGGTCCATATTGAAATGAGCTGCCGCAGATTTGTTGGCTGCACATCCATGATGGGAATCTCCCGTTCCACCACATCCCAAATGTGCTCTACTGGATTGAGATCTGGTGACTGTGGAGCCCATTTGAGTACAGTGAACAGTGAAACCAGTTTGAGATGATTTGTGACATGGTGTGTTATCCTGCTGGAAGAAGCCATCAGAAGGTGAGGACGCTGTGATCATAATGGGATGGACATGGTCACCAACAATACTCAGGTAGGCTGTGGCATTTAAAGAATGCTGAGTTGGTACTAAAGGGCCCAAAATGTACCAAGACAATATCCCTCACACCCTTACACCACCATCAGCCTGAACAGCTGAAACAAGGCAGGATGGATCCATGCTTTCATGTTGTTTACACTAAATTCTGACCCTACCATCTGAATGTCGAAGCAGAAATCAAGATTCGACTCATCCGACCAGGCAACATTCTTTCATTCTTCTTTTGTCCAATTTTGGTGGGCTTATATGAATTGTAGCCTCAGTTTCCTGTTCTGAGCTGACAGGAGTGGTCTGCTGCTGCAGTAACCCATCTGCCTCAAGGTTCGACGCGTTGTACATTCAGAGATGCTCTTCTGCATACCTTGGTTGTAACATGTGGTTATTTGAATTACTGTGGCCTTCCAATCAGCTCAAAGCAGTCTTGTCATTATCCTGACCTCTGACATCAACAAGACATTTTCACACAGACGGCTGCTGTTCACTGAATGTTTTCTCTTTTTCCAGACCATTCTCTGTAAACTCTAGAGATGGTTGCATGGGAAAATCCCAGTAGATCAGCAGTTTCTGAAATACTCAGACCAGCCTGTCTGGCACCAACAACTATGCCACGTTCAAAGTCACTTAAATCACCTTTCTTCCTCAGTCTAATGCTCAGTTTGAACTTCAGCAGGTTGTCTTGACCATGTCTACATGCCTAAATACATTGAGTTGCTGCCATGTGATTGTGATATCTGCATTAACGAGCAGTTGAACACTTGTACCTAATAAAGTGGGCGGTGAGTGTAATTTGAACTGCATTCTGTCTTCAGTAAATCAGTTTTACAAGTAAGCTGATCTGACTGTAACTGCAGTCTGGACACATGCTTTGGTTTTAGTTGGTGTGAAATGCTGTGTGCAGAGCGAGTGTTTTACCTGCAGTGTGGCTGTCAACACACTAATAAGTGCTGTTTATTGTCTTTGACAGTCTCAGATGTAAGCACACCTTGACAAGAAAACAAGTTTAAATTGATCATACTCTTTGTTTAAATTTTGCTTTGTTATTATTTCACTCTTGATTTATTATTATTATTATTGCTTTCGCTAGTGCTAGCAGACATCACCCATCACTGACTGACTGAGTGGTAAGAAGCAGGGACGCTGAAGCCTTGGTCTGTTTAGATCACTGATCTCTATATACACGATAACCTACGCCTGTATGCAAAATGTTAGCTGTCAAAAGCAAATTCACTGCGATTAATGCACAACTACTGTCAGAACAACAAATGGCTGTTATTTTCTAGCATTTTGCTGGAATACTACAAAATAATAATAAATAAGGCATAAGCTTAAGGAAAGTCAGTTTGCATTAGCAATTAGAAGAAACAGGTTATGTCAGTCAACCAACACGATGTTGTCTTTGATGCCACCAGTCATTGCAGCACAGAGACCAATCCTATGAACCTTCTCCTATGAACTCTGTGGTTGGTGCTTTCAGGTTTGTTTTCTCTCTCACTTTTACCACCTCCTGTCAATACACTCGCTGCACACATCACGGGCGCGGTCTTCTACCCTCAGCCCCTCAAAACACAATCATTAAAAAATAAATACATGATGCTGATGGCAGTGAAGCAGGTGGGAGTGGTAGCAGTGTGAGCCTTTAGACTGACTCAGACTGACTCATTCTACCCACTGACTGAATGCATTTACTCAAAACCACCGCTGACTTTATGGATCTCAGGCATTGATTTTCTTATTTTAAAACTTAATGAACTGTGAGAAAAAAAATAAAGAAATTCTCCTCATCTAGTGGACTGCCTTGCCTTTGTGGCTGACATTAATATGTTAGTTTGTCATGCATAATTGAAAGCTTTATGATTTCATTACTAGATAGTGTGGCTTTACAGAAAGCTGCAATGTAAATGATATACAGTAAATGCAGTAATCTATAACTATTTTATACTTCCCAAGCACACACACACACACACACACACACACACATATATACACTCTCACAAGTGTAATCAGCAACAGTCATGCTATTCTGTACTGCATATTTGCTTGAAATGCCAAAACTACAGAAGACTTTTATTTCTGGCCTCTACATGTCCTTTTGCTCATATGCTATGATCTCTGAAATACAAGCATAATTTATTTATGAATTCCCTTGCATTGCTCTCTGAGATAGTTAATAAAATACAGTACAGCCTGAAAAACTTGACTAAACAGTCCAACCTCAAGGTTCATTTAGTAGCTCTTCTAGCAGATGGGTAGATATCAGTTGTTATGAAATGTAGAAGTATAAATTTCCACTTTTTAGCATGTTTGGCTCAAAAGTTCAGATTCACAGTTGATTCTTGATTTAAGAAACAGCCGTTGTGACAAGGGTCTCACCTCAAGATCCATTTAGCTATTTAGAATGTCTTCAGACAATTATTCAGAAAAGAGGAAGAATTTAAAGGGATCTATTATGCTAATTTCCAACTTCATTTTTCTTTTTTTTTTTTTGCCTTTACTAGAATAGCTTTGCATTATTCACAGTTCAAAATTTACCTTATACTGGGCCTTGCTATGGCTCCTCCATTCATCCACTGTCTTCTGTTTAGCTGTTTAACAAAACAAAACAGAAAAAAAAAAAACTAAACAAACAAAAACAAAAAAACAACCCTATGTAAATAAAACTGAAGGTGCTAAGAATATCCTGTCTCTTTGACATCATACAGAGCCAGGAGTAACAAAACTGTCTGAAACTGATTGTTTTTGAGCAGTCTTGAGCCTGAGCTTTTGACTCATAGGTATTACTTATATATACACTGATCTATTTATTTAAAATATTGGCCATGTTAAATATGAGCTCCCAGCAAATGTCATAATTCATTACAATGATTATCTTTAACTGAATAAGATGTTATACCAACTAAAAAGCTCCAGAATTGGTCTTACATTCATGGTTAAAAGAAAGTATACCCTCTTTCAATTCAAAGTTTTTTCTTTTTTTTTTTTTGTTTCAGGACATAAAAAAAATACCCTGGTCCTTATCAGGTCTTAAAATTAGGTAAATACAAGCAGATGACCTGCATAACATGACATAATACACCATGTCATTATTTAACAAAAAGTAAGCCTAAATGCCAAAGCTGTGTGTGTAAAACTAAGTATATCCCATGATTCACTAGCTTTTAGAACCATTTTTAACAGCAGTAACTTGAAGTAACTTGAAGTAATCATTTTCTATGACTTTATCAGTCTCTCAGATCACTGGAGAAATTTTAGCCCACTTCTTGAAAACTTTGCTTCAGTTCATTGAGGTTTGTGGAATGCTCTGTTAGGGTCCTCCTGCCACAGCATTTCAGTCAGGTTGAGGTGTGGATATTGACTGGGCCATTACAGCACATTGATTCCTTTCTTTTTCAGCCATTCTGTTGTAGATTTGTTGCTGTGCTTGAGATCTGTTGTTGTTGTGCATTGTCCTGTTTCATGACCCAGTTTCAGCCAAGCTATAGCTGTTGGACAGATGACCTCACATTTGACTCTAGAATACTTTGGTATACAGAGGAGTTCATGGTTGACTAAAGGTGCCCAGGTCCTGTGGCTGCAAAATAAGCCTAAATCATCACCCCTCCACCACCATGCTTGACAGCTGGTATGAGGTGTTTGTGTCAATATGCTGTGTTTGATTTTTGCCAACTGTGGCACTGTGCATTATGGACAGACATCTCCACTTTGGTTTGGTCTGTTCAAATGACATTGTTCCAGAAGTCTTGTGGTTTGTTCAGATGCAACTTTGCAAACCAAAGCTGTGCTGCCATGTTCTTTTTATAGAAAAGAGCCTTTCTCCCGCCAAACCTTCCAAACAAGCCATACTTGTTCAGTCTTTTTCTAATCTAATCAGGAATTTTAAAATTTATCATGCTAACTGAGGCCTGTAGAGTCTGAAATGTAGCTCTTGGGTTTTTTGCAGTTTCTCTGAGCATTACACGGTCTGACCTTGGGGTGAATTTGCTGGGACTTCCACTCCTGGGATGGGAATTGCCTTGAATGTCTTCCACTTTTGAATAATCTTTCTCACTGTAGAATGTGTCATGGTCCTGAGTCTTTGACCCAGTGTTTTGAGATTTTGGATTTTCAAGTTCTGTTTATTATTAATATTTTCTTTTTAATTCTTAGTTTGTTTACTGTTCACATTTCTATCTTCATGTATTTCCTTAGTGTTTTTAGTCTTGAGTTCTTACTACCTTTGCAATCTGGTTTCTGTTAGCGTTTAGTATTGTTTATATTTTTGATTCCTTGAGTTTTAGGTAGTCTAGCCTTCCAAGTGTCTTTCTGTATCGTGTTAAGTCTCTGTCTCTGTGTTAGGGTGTCCCTTGTTTTGTTATTTCTGTTTTATTTTGGTAGTCTCTTGTCCCTTGTGTCTTGTATTTAGTTTACTTCCCCTGTCACGTTATCATTGATTAGTTTCACCTGTTTCTTGTTACCCAGCTGTTTCCACTCCCCTCATTAACCCTCAGTGTGTCCTGTTTGTATTTATACCCCTTAGATTTATGTTTTTAGACTTTTTCAGCCATAACAAAGGCTCACTTTTTGTTCATTTCAAGTCTGCCTCTGAAGTCTGCATTTGAGTCCTCCACCTCTGCTACACTCTGAAACGTGACAGAATGATGGACTTCAAATTGTTCGGAAATGGCCTTATAAGCTTTCCCAGATTGATGGGCAGCAACAATTGCTTCTCTAAGATCATTGCTGATGTCTTTTCTCCTTGTTAACACACACTTGAATGCTCCAGACCAGCCAAAACCTCTGCTTTTATGGAGGTGCTCACACCTGCTGATGATCAATTAATCAAATACATTTGAATAGCAGTACCTGGCTGCTACTTACCCTCTTAATTCCTATGGAAGCAGTATGGGTGTGCTTAATTTTTTTGCCTTTTACCTTAATTTCTATTAAATAAATAACAACACTGTATAATATGTCATGTTTTATAGTTCATATGAGGTTGTATTTACCTAATTCTAACACCTGCTAAGGACCACATTATTTTTCATTGTGTACTGACATGTAAAACCTTAGAACCGAAAGAGCGTGTGCTTTCTCTTTAACATGACTGTATGAACCATTAAAGGTTTTCTCAGCTGTTTCCAATGTCAAGAATGAACTCTGAAAGTCAAAGAAAAAAAAAAGCTTAGTATTGGTTTGGCATTGTATTTCATTTTGTTGTATTTGCTGCAACACTGATTTGTGAGTAGGAAGGATAAAGATGACAATGCTGCAGGTCCTGCCAATTTGAAAGGAGAATTTAGATTTTTTTTTACACTGAACATATGAATCAGCCAAATGTGTCCTTATTTGACTGAGTGATGTGGGAAGTAACAGATAAACATGATCATTACAGATGTTAAGCACTAGGCTCATTTGAAAAATCATTACAGATGACTCATTATTAATACATAAAAAGAGAGTTTATTGGTATTGTTTGAAAAAAACACCTCATTTGGAGACTCACTTAATGGGTTCAGTCTACTAAGGAGTAAATCAGTGTTAACCCCTCTCTAGGAACCCCCAGCTTTAATGACTTTGTTTGTGCTAGAAATAGATAAGACATTGAAATAAAAATCAATTTTTTCTTACTGCAGTGTTTATTTTAATTTTGTAAGGGAATCACAGAGAATGATTGCATCTTTTTCATTGTCAGGCATCTGTGTGTATCCCTGAGCGTTTTATCTGAACCAGTTTTTTTCCTCTTTCTGTGAATATCTTGTTGTGGTCTCAGCTAGTCCTAATTATTGTATTCTGAACTGTGCAGCACAGACAGCCACAGGTTCTCTTCTGGTGTTTATGCAGGGCCTTCTAAATGATTTTGTTCTACTTGGCTGCACACTTTAATGAAAGTGTAAATGCTTTTGGAATGGTGGAATCAGCTGAGTTGGGCGGATTAGCACTTCCTTTTTCCACAGCCTTGATGTTTAATTACCACAAGTTTGTTGTTTTCTTATTCATCTGTTACTTTTTCTTTTTCAACTTTTAGACAGCTCACATTTAGCCGAGGGCCTGAGTAATTGGTGTATTTGGGAGGGGTGAGGGAAAACAAGGAGTAAAAGCCTGTCTGGCGTCTGTCTGACAAACAGAAGATGTGCAAAGGTACTTTGGGGGCAGCCAGTAGTTTTATAACATCAATGCTTTTCACACAAACATCTCCCATGAAAACCCTTATCAAAACAGCTCAACAGATATTTATATTCTCACTTTTAATTTGTCTGTCTCCTTGTCTCTGTTTTCTCATCTTATCCATCATGCATTGTATATCACTTATACAAACACACGAGCACATATCCTGTCTTCTCTCTGGTGTCATCAGGTTCTGGTTTATCATTACACCCAGCCAGTGCAGTATGTTTAGGTCACTGGTTGGCTTTGACCTGTATTTAGCATTTAAATCAGACCAGGCTTGGCTGTGATCTCATTACCAGGGCACCTGACTGTATTTGAAGTAAAGCCCTGGCATTAATAAAGATCCCTCAAGGGTTTGACGAAGGGAAAGATGAGGCTTGTCCTGCAGCCCAGGTAATTTACTGCAGCAGAACAAGATAGAGAGACTGTGTTATTATAGACTTGATCGCTTGGCAGGCCGGCTTGTAATTGATCTGTGCTCTGCAGAAGTGCTCGGTGGTGGTGATGGAGGGTGTGGTTGTTGGAGGAAGAATTCGATGAAGAATGTAATACATACTGTACAACAGTGAGGGGATCCATAGTTTGAAAACCAAGAGGGCAGGCAGAAGAGGGTTAGACAAGTGGATATTGATTAAAAATATTTCCTGTGACACACATTTAGCAAATTATATTAGGGTTTGGCACCTGCTCATAGCTGCTCATCCAAAACATCGCTCAGAGAAATACTGAATCCAGTTATTTTGGAGGAGATGGAGTAAGAAACTCAGCTGCTTCACTGCAGTATATAGAAATAAAGTAAATATCAAAAATGTTTGTGTTCCCCTTGTATCTCTTCACCTCTCCATTAAATCTCAAAGGTCATTCCCACATTAGTATAAACACAGCAAATGACTGAAAGCCATCCCTTAACCTCACCTCTATATGAGTGGTGGCTTTATAGCTTGATTGTAAAGGTTACAAGTCATTATTAAACAAGAAGGTTCTAATGATGGCAGTAAATTTCAATAAAATGCCATTTTGTCATTTTTATGAAACCCTCAAACTCTCATTAGTAATTTAAAAGCTGTTCATGAATCGGGTTTCATTGTTCTGATAGCTGCATGCGATCAGGCCCTTGTCAGTGAAATATAATCCAGGCCAACTCACTGAGTATTTTCCATTTGTTGGGGTAAATTCTACTGCTAGCAAGCTGATCACACATGAAAAGAAAGAAATCCAAATGAAAAAAGAAATACAAACAAATAAATGACGAAACACAACAGAATATGACTGCAAATATTCCCGTGTCTCCTTCTGTTTAACCATTCTTTGTGGTACAACAACATACCCAATTTTTTCATTCTCATCAGGAAAATGTGAAATGAGCTGATTCCAAAACATCTATGTCATCCGTCAATGCACCAGGGTAGTACATCTTGCTCAACAAAAGCATAGATGAATACAAATCCTGAAGGGCTCTTTGTAAAATTGCATATCTTGTCCATAGTGTCTCTCACGCACAATGTAATGCCTTTTGCTTCATGCGTTTGAAGTATTATCTTTACAAAAGACAAAGGAAGCAAATGAATCCTCCCTCAACATTTACCAAAACATTGTTTATCGTCTTCACCGGAGAAGGCAGAAATCTCCAAAGCCTGAAATCGGAGCAGTGGCACAGCTTGAGCGCAGATGTGGCTAGACAGTCCTTTTCTCAGCATCTGCAACAAGACACAGTATTGATCGATCTGCTCGAGGGAGTCAAACCTGCAGCAAATAGAAAATTTTCTAGAAGCTCATCTGAGCTACTCTAAATAATTTTGCTGTCTTCATCATGGCTGCGTACAGCAGGGTCCTTTGGGGAGCCCAGAATCAATCCAGCACTGTGGCGGTCTGCTTATTATCTGCCAATAGAGGGTCCGAGAGTTATTTCTGGTGCAGTGGAATACAATGAAGTAATGTAATATCTAGGGGGATGATAGCTTTAAAGGAAACACTCATTGTGGGGGAAAAAAGCTCAACCAAATCAGTAAAAAGTTAGAATTGAAATCTGCAAGCTGTTGGCACCATGCTGCAAAGTGGAACACTTCCTGTGTGAATCATAGCATTGGAAAGAACAGCATTTGGAGTTAGCCGTGGTGTGGCAGCGATGTCACTCTGTATTTGTCAGCCCAGTCTAAAATGTTTTTGGAAATAAAAAGCAATGCCTTTTTACATCAAGTATGGCTTTGGCCCTACATTCACATGCACATAACCCCACGCCACCCGCCTCCTCTTTCGTCTTCTTGGTCCACTGGTCGTGCTGAATGTCTCGCGAGGGGGGAACAAGGGTTGCCATCTAGGTCAGTGTGAGTGACTCAGATCTATCGCAGGGACACAGGGAGTTGGGTTATGGGAAGAGAAAAATGACATGCAGGCACAAACACAGACAGAAAGTTTCACCATCTTTTGTCCTTTTCTGTGCTTGCTTCACAAATCTGATGATTAGACTTGAATGTTGTGTGACCAAGGATGAAACAAAATAGGGACAGTAATGAAAATTCTGCTCTGACTTTATTAGCTTCATACTGTATTTCACTGCTGCATGTAAAGCAAAAATAACATTTCATCTGTATTTTGTTACAAAGACGACAGCTTTTTACAGATTAAATTTAAAATCCCGTGACCTTCCATTATGATTTGGGTTGGCTTAAATTGCCAATGAATCTCACAAGTTGCTGTAAGAACAATATTTTGCCTTATTGTTGCAGAAATTCATTAGTGACGGGTTCCTGTTCATCTGCTCTCCTTCTTAGATTGATTATTCTATGACACTCTCCATTAAAGCCCCATTAGCTACCATTATGGCAGGGTATTTTCATTGCCAACAATAACACTCAACCAGAATGCAATTGGGAAACAGCACCAGATACTAGCGCAGTTTGACAGTTACAGGATTGTTCATTATTAGCTGACATTGTCTAGGAGACAGCAGAATATGCCATTCACTGAAGTGCCATGGCACATCCTCCCCAGTTGAATGGCTTTACATGACAGAGGACATTTCTCTTGCATTTGTACAGGGTTCTCTATCAACGACGTCAAAAGGGGGAGGGGAACAAAGGAGGATTTGCTAATGACAAAAGATGCGATTCATTTAGTTTAAGTGCAAAACATCCATCCTAAATATCCTCTCCTGCACCGAGGCTTTGATTAAGAGATTCAGTGAAGTCGCTTTAAAAGGAGAGTGTCAGGAGGAGAAATATAGACCATTTCCCCTGCGCCTGCAATCCTTCTCTCTCTCATTCTCCAGCTGTATGATAGATTAGCAAATAGTGGATGAACGGACATTACTGGAAGCAAAAAGAAAAGATTGAAAATAGTTTCTCTCTGAAGTTGCCAGACTTAGTAATGATTGGGTAAACTTGCCTATTACTGTAGTTGTGAAGGCCACAACTCATACTAAGCCTATGTGAATAATTACATATGTACAGTCCCATAATATCCATTAAATTGACCAAAACTAGCAAAGTGAAAACACTTTTTGCCTTTCAGAAGTACTTATTATTCTCACTCTTTTTCAGGTTTTCACTGTAAGTCTTTTCAAACACCAGAATAAGGATTGATTTGAACATTACGTTACATTATGGTAATGGAACCTGAGTGCTGGAGCTGTCTTTCTCTTCATCTTTGACTATTATAATGTGTTTTATTCTCCAGGAGGTATAACAGTTCCTGACAACAATAAGGATAAGAGGAATGGAATTTTCAGGACAGCATTTAGAATGTCTGTGATAAACTTAGTATATACTATATAGTATATATTAGCTACTACAAAATGGAGCAAAATACACATATAATACAATATATAAAACAATAATCTTGATTCTTGTTATATTCTTAAAATATATACAGCATGTTGACTTGCACAAAGATATTTTTTCTGTGAAACAATATGCAATATGTAGCAATACTGGGCTTTAACTGTGTCTGGCTGCTTTATAATGCTTGCATTATAGCCACTAATCTGCTAGATTAGCAACATAGGTCTACCAGTCTGTTCCAACTCAATTTGGAAGTCTTTCCTCTTTTGTGGTGCAGTAATATCAGTTAAAGTAATTGTTGTTCAGCATTTATTACCTCCAACTCTAATGTGATCTGCTCAGCTCATTGTTTGAAGTACATGAATAAGCTTGACATGCACAGTAAGCCCCTTGCCAATTCCCAGTTTGGAGGTGTACTTACAGGGCTATATAGTCTGTTTTATTTTATTTTATTTTATTCTTTTATTTCTCTGAACACTTTATTGTGAAATCTGAGAGACTAGAGGTCCTTTAACCTGGTGCAGTTTTGCAGAAAATGTAAAAGTTATCAAATGGTCAAAGTTTTATTATTACTGGAAATTGAAGTCTCCATTGAGGAAAAGTTACAAAATTTATTATGCATGCTGTCAGTTGTAGGGAAAAAAATTGTGATGTCATACTTCAAAAAATTATAATTGACTAAGAAAATTGCAGGTGCATATACAATGTTACCAACTTTACCACCTGCCATAAAAACAAGAAAGACCGTCCAGCATCATTTAATACGGAGTCTTTCCTTTTCAGTGAGTTCTCAACGTTTTACCATTTTGAACAGGAGTGAGGAATTTCAAACCGAATTCACATTTTTATACCCAAATTTGAGCCAGTACACCGGACTTCTCTGAGAAGTCAGAAATTAATCAGACATAACATTCAACCACTAAAACTCATTTTTCTGTTCAGGAATACAAGTAAACAACTGTAATTTGGCATCTTAATCAAAAAAATAATAATGTGCTTTACTATTTTTTTCTGCTTTTTTGTAAAACAGTAAATTAGAAAAATTATGAATAACAACAATAATTGTATTTTAGCATTAAAAATATACTTTTTAAAGAGCTTGTGCATACTGGTGGATTAACCATTACATTAGGTAGTGGTCTAATAAATTTGTTAAGCACATGTCCCAAAAGTTGGGAAATTTAAAAAATTCATTTACACATTTGTAAATTTAGATTATCTAAAATAATCTAAGATTAGCTAACTTGCTTAGCTATATTTTTAACATAAAATTATGTTTTGTTTTCACCTCATGAGCGTGTTTGGAGAAGGCTTCTGCACTAGTCATCATTAGGGCAGTGCGCTCCTCCAGCTCCCCCAGCCTTTGGCCTCTCTCATCCAGAGCAATGCGGGCCCGCGCCAGCTCACCCACTGCTCCGCTAGCTGCAACCTTCATGCCCTCCACTCCTCCCTGTCCAGGGATGTGCTGTGCAAGACTCCGAGAAGCCTTCCCAGCTGCAGCCTCACCAACTGTTGAAAATATCAAATTTAAAAAAGAGCGAGAATGATAAGGACATAGAGATAAAGTGTCAGGGGTAATATTATAGCACACATCCTGATTTTGCCAAGAGGTTGCTGTCCTGAGACCTACATTTGTGTGATACCTCTCAAGACAACAAGTGCCTCACCCAATCAGTATTTGTGATGTCATATCAGGGAGACCTAATCTAGTCTGAGTATTTTCAGTGGACGAGAATACTGCAGATGCTGTTACATCCTTCTTCCTCATTAAATCACCTGATATGTATTGGTTACGGTCATACTAGGGAAAACAGTGGTTGGAGACTGCAGCACGACCAAAATTATTGGAATTGTGTGCAAAAACCTCATTGCCTTTGAAATGGTTGCTTTAAAGATAGGGATCAGGTCTGCGATGACTCTCAGTCACTTGCCGTCTTCAAAGTGACTTTGGTGCGTCAAAACGCCAATAAGATGAAGTCAGTCTGGTATCACGTTGTGATTGAATGGGGTCAAGTTGGCAATTACATGCAATCTGTTTGTGATAATACGGCAATTAACACTGACAAATCAGTGAAAACTACTTACATTCAGAGTCCAGCCAAAAAAATCACACATCTGAAACAGATATTAAGAAATTGCTCCACAAATAGTAACATAGTTGCTGCAGGATGGCGATTTAACTGCAAAATGACACAGGTGCTTGGCAACCTTGCTTTTATATAGGAATATAAACAGAATACAACCAGTTGAGTTGAGTCCCCTATTGCAAAGAGATGCATCACAGACGAGTTGTGCTCTTCGGCGCGGACTGACTCAGATTGATTGCAATGTGTTGGCAATCTGTATACATTTATAAATTAGACTGCAATTATTTGCAAACCTTTGACAATCTGTCTGAGAGTGACTGCAATCAGTCCAGGAGACAGGCTGCCTCCCGCCAGGTGACCTATGCAATTATCTTGTGATCAAAAGTGGTCCCCCAGAGGTTGAGGGTGTTGCATGTTCGACCTCTGGGCAACTAGTTGGTCACCTCAGTTACTTGCAACCGGTCTTTGACTGTAAAAAAAATTCAAGGCAACCACTGAGTTTTCCTAGTCGCAAGGGGGTTGCTGTCCAATTTTTACTCTAGTGTCACTGAGCTATTAGGCATTGAGAACAAAGTAAATAGTCAGATGTCTGGCTTGCCTGAGGCAGATGTTGTCCATGTTGGTCTCAGGACCACAAAACAAAAAACATTAGGATGTGCATATTATGACTCTGACAGTTTTAGTCTAATACCTTGCCATCTGTACAGGTAACCATTAAAGGCTCAAGGCATTACATCTTGTGTATTATTATTATTCTCATGTGGCATCTTTTATGTGGTGTAACACATACTTGAATACTTTATACTGAGAAAAAGGAACAACACAGACAGACAAAGAAACAACGCACAGAGCTCTTCTCTGTCAAAGGTATGGGCATTTCCTCCAAAGAAGCCCTTTAAAAATCCTCGGTTCTGGGCTTCTGGTGTTTCAATTGGTGTAAACAGCTCTCCCAGCATTTCCTGCAATAAAAAAAAAAACAAAAAAAAAACAAAACAAAAAAAAAAAAAAAAAAAAA
>VUQI01055372.1:18341-31442 GCA_015106735.1 Paratilapia polleni | reverse complement strand
TTTTTACAGCCTGGAAAAAAAAAAAAAAAAAAAAAAATCTGGTTGGTTTTCCAGGCATGTCCAACTGAGAGGAGACTCCAGGGTAGACCCAGAACCCGCTGGAGAGATTATCTTTCTCATCTGGCCTGGAAACTCCTCAGGATCCCCCCAGGAGGAACTAGAAAGAGTTGCTGGGGAGAAGAACGTCAGGAATACCCTGCTTAGCACCTGCCACCATGATCCGACTGCAGGTAAGCGGAAGCTAATGGATGGATGGATGGATGATCTCTATAGCTAATTTCCCCCTTCATAGGAGCTATAAGGGTGAGTATTTTATAACTCACCCTTCGAAACTTTATTGAGGCTTAAAACTAGGAGCTTCGCTGTTTTGACTGACAGGAGGTAGGTGTCTTCTTGGCTTCATGTCTGCTGATTCTAGTAACTGAACTGGACCGTTTGACTGTGTTTCTAGTGTTGGTGCTTTTTGGAGAATTATAACAAATTATAACAAAAAAAGGTAAAGTTCTATTATTTTATATATACTGTATATACACTACTTAACAGTAATCAGCAGGTATCTGTGTTTGTAAGAAACATCCACAGTAAACAGATGCAGCTTGTTAACTAAGCTTGCTAGCATTAGCTAATAACTTCACTGTCTGGTACAAATATGGTCACTGAAGCACAGTTGTTGTTGTTCACATTATTCATGTTGGCTTAGTTTTTAGCAACATACATAAAGTAGTCAAAACTTGATTGAATCTTTGTCATATGAAACATTTTGTACTGATAAACCTGACAACACCTGTTTGAGTTGACCCAGCAGTTTAAAGAGTTAATTAAATTCCCAATTCATTTTTATTAAATCTTGTTGCACAAGTATCATTACAAACTGCCTGGAACTTGAGATCACATGGTTCTTTTATTATATTTTCAATAAAAAAAATCACATAAATTTTGCTGAAATTCACAAAAAGCCTTTTATCAGTCAAAGCCACAAGTGAGTAGAAATATTAAATAATAATTTAAAAAAAGATACAATCTGAATTTGAAATGCAACACATTTGAACAGGTTTATGGCTTACTATTATTAGTGAATAAATAGTATAAAACACTAAGATTAAAATAAAGATGAAACTGCTCTAATATTTGGATTTTACTTTGTGTTTCTTTTAACTTCTGATGTATTATGTTGTTATATTATGATGTATTATCTTATTTTTTGGTTTGTTTTAATGAGGCTAAAAAGCGTTTAAGTTTTTATATATTAGTTAATGGGTATATTTGGTTTTCTATTAGAAAAACCTTTGATATATTGCAACTTACCTGTCCTATTTTTTTTTTTTTTGAGTTTTGGTGAGCTGAGCATCAAAATATGATATCTGAGAACACTAACAACATTGCAGAGTAACCACTCACAAGACAGGCTGTAAATCAGCAAAAGGTTTAGCTGTATAATTAAAGATCCAGCACACTGTTACATTATCCATTATTAAAAACACCCCCAACTAGTATTTGTTTACTGGTTTCATTTTGGTCTGACTATCCCTCTACACTGCCACTTTGACAAAGCTCTGGTCTGTGAGAGTATGATCAAAGCTAATTGTCAAATTAGCCACATCAGCCACACAGGGTTTTTCGTGAGGATGTTGCCGTCAGTAACAAATGTAATCCACTGGGTCTTCAGTTCCTCAGACATCACAAGAACATAAAGACTTTAATGCTCTTTGGAGTTACAGTCAACCGTTTGGTTTGCTTATGGCTAAGACATTTTAGAGTTAGAGTTCTTTGTTTTAGGGCATGCCAAACTAGCAGGTAGGTGGGCATTATGCAAATGAGTTACATGGTAACCGAAAGAAAAGTATGGACTGCCACTGAAGTGGTTCAGGCAGTTCAGGAGCAGCATTTTCTGTGGGAGACAACAGCTCTCTCTGGTATGGACTTTACTTTTACATGCACAAAATATGATGCACTAAAGACACAGCAAAAGCAAAGCAAAAAAAAAACAAAAAAACAGCATAATATGGGCTCTTTAAAATTCTATATGTGATGGTAAAATGATGAGTAATTTTAGTAATAATTGCTGTTTCTTCTATGTATGTAGACAGTTATTGTTAAGGCAACTAACAACTTTGGTATGGTTCATCACATCTTTGCAATGAAACCCAGAGTCAGTGGTACTTACCACTTGGGCCCATTGTGACAGGTTCTTCCATCCTTTCCTCGTGGTCAGTGGGAATGGACATTGGGATGAGCAGGACCACGCCTAAGCTAGTGCCCACCCACAGACATGGGGTGGGCAGGACATCATTCTTGCGCCCGTAGGACTCTCCAAACTGCAGTGTGGTGATGGCCTCTTTGGTGTCCCGGTCAATGCTGGATACACTGGAACTGCGCGAGCGGGTGAAGGAGTTTTCACGACTCTCTATAGCAGCATCCGCCAAACATGTGGCAAAGGCACGAAGCATGGCAAAGGCAGAAACGATGTGAGAGAAGACAGATGTGCAGCAGTGACAAAAGAAGGAAGGGCGAGAGAGGAAAGAGAAAATGTTGGATGGTGGACATTTATGGCAAGAGTAAACGAGTGGTGCATTGAACAGCAACATGGTGAGAAAGAGTAAATGGAGGAATGAGCGGATGAGCAATTAAAAAGAAAAAAAGCATACTGTAAGGAGAGTAAGGATTTCAGAGGACAAATTTCTGAAATTCAAAAATATTTTTTTCTGCAGATTGTATGTGATGTAAAAAACTTGAACAAAAATGTCACTGAACAGATGTGAAACACTGAGAAGCAAAGTGATAAATCATTACAAAGAGACAGCTGGACAGAAACATATTTTCCCACCACACCATGTACACACACACTAACACACAAACTTTTATAGTCTTACTTTAAGTCTTAGTTTATTGAGACTGCAGTGGTTTTTAAGACTCTACTTAGTGGCTTGGTGGCAGACATTCACAAGGGTACACACACACACACACACAGGCAGTTGCCACAAATTGAAAAAAACTCCTTTGATTATTTGAGTGCTGCACGTCAAGGTCCTCCACTGTGTACCTAAAGCCTCCATCATGAAAGTATTTCTGTATTGCTGCATTTCTGAATTATTCAAAGCCAGGAAATGTGCAGTACTGCATTCCCAGCCCAATGTTACACAAAGTGCAGACTTTATGTAACAGCAACTGCAGATCGTTGCAAAAGCTGTTGTACACACATCAAGCTAAGATGAATTAAATCTTGACAGCTGCTCGATGAATTGAACAGTATTTTGAGAACCAAATCTGCCAACCAAACCTGTTTAACTGATTCATTTATTTGTTTGTTGTAAAAGCCTAACAAAGAATGAGGGCTGCAAATTAGTTTCAGTTGTGTTTACATTACATCTGTTGAATTGGATACATATGTAAAAATGTTTTTGCCTGTATTGTGTATGTTAAATAAACTAATGAAATAAAATAAAATTATATAATCTACTTAGGCTAAAAACAATAATGCATTCAATACTAATGCATTGTTTACTGGCTGTTATGCATTGCATTGTTATGAGCCCTTGCTGGATATGCAGTGTGCTTTAAGTCAGAAATTGTGCCTGCAAAACACTATGAACTGCTGTAGAGATGGCATCACCCGATTCCAGAACCTTCCAGGACATGAGCAGGCACTTCCATGTATGCTTTAGATGATACAGGGCCACAGGACGGACTGACATTCTGACTGACTGACGGAGGGACGAACGTAAATTAGTCAGCAGGACAGCAGTTGATGGGTTTGTGGCCGAAGCCCCCTTACCTCTGTCACTCCAGCAGTAGGAGGTGGTGGTGTGGTGCTCATCGTGGGAGTACATAGTGACTCCATGTAACTGCTGGAGCATTGCCCTCCTGGATGCATGCCCTACTTGTCCCCCACAACATGAACCCCATAGAAAACACCACACCCACCATGACCAGAGAAACAAATACATACATGTGTAGCCATACAGAGCCAAGAAACAGACGAGACAGACAGATGAACAGCAGTACCAGAGAATGACAGAAAGGGAAAGAGAGAAAGAAGCGACTGAGCATGGAGAGATTGCTTCAAAAATATACCAAGACAGAGAGAGCTGAAAAAAGAGGCTGCTCGGCTATGTTTCTGGTGGCCACACAACCTTTACTCGCATATCCATTTTCTGTCTGAAACCCTTTCAGCACCATCTGTTAAACTAAACAGTGTTGGAAAGAGCAGCAGGCTTCTACAGTTTAAATGCTGTGATACAGCATACCTAAACACAGTCCAGTGTGGTCAGTGAAGAACTAGTGTACAGCGCTGTTGCATGACAACCAAAATTTTAATACTGCTTCCTTTGAAACTGCTATGAGTATAAAAAACTTTGTGGAGTGGATTCCAGTTTGCAAACTGGCTTCCAAGCCAACACAAGGAGTCAAATACAGACTCAATTCCAAACAAAAGTGACACAATAACTCAGCACAGAATGTGCCAGAAAGTCAAAGATGTCAAGAATAAAGAAACATTTTTTCTTGTTTACCAATGCCAATATACGTGTTTTCCTTTTTTAGTTAAAATTCTGATATATTGGCAACAGAGCTGTACAATGCTGCTGCACACACAAGACAAAATATTCTTCTGTTGTGAGTCCGGATAGCAGCAGCTCAGTTTTGCAATGTGTCGCCGGGGTGTTTTTACGCTGTGTGACAGAGCCTGTGGGGTGCCGGCTAATGAAAGTCAGGCACAGTGGCACTCTGACAGGACACAGGGACCCCTGGGGGGGGGCCCTTACAGGGAGCTAGAGGCAGGTGAGGCAGTGTCAGGGAGGTGATAAGGGGAAGGCAGACAATCTGAAGTGGAGAGACAGTACTAGATTTATACAGTGGTATTTGCATGAGCATACACCCACACACAGTTTAGAGAGACAAGGACAGACACCTGGAGACTATCCTTAACTCCTGTCTATAGACTGCAATGACTATTAACAAAACTTTATGCCAAGTTTTGCTTCAACACAAATTAACCCATATAGACAGATGTACCGTTAAATTGTGAATAGAGAAATATTTGGCCTCTCTCTCTAAGTTGGAGAGCTCCAACAGAGCCTTCTTATATCACAAAGCCACGTAACAGCAGGCCTACTGCTTCTGCATTTGTTTTGGTTATTTTTTCTTCTTAACTTCAAGCTTGGATGTAGGTGTGTGTGAGCACAGGCTTGAGTTCCTCAAGGTAGTCAATGAGTCACCTCAGCTTTGTAATATGATGCAATAAAATTTGTATTTTAGTACTGCCTTTTTTACTTTTTGATTTTGTAGATTAGCAGATACTGTAATCCTGCATGTGGGTTATACTAAGGTTACAAAAGGGGAAACAACACATACTCTCTAACTTGTGAACTTTTTTTGTTTTTAAACAATGTCCAACATGTCTACAGGCAAATTTGATGGTATCATGCAAAAGTATCTTTAATATTTAAAAGGTGGGCTGCCCAACTAAGATGGGAGGAATGGAAGTGTTTACTGTACCACAACTCTGGCTTCCCTTGCCATTTCCCTCCTCTGTCTCCTTGCCCGGCATGCAGATCTCATTAACATCGGGCTAATTTCTCGCACTGCTTGTTGACCTTTAATTATTCCAGTGATCCTGCTGGCTCTTCACTGTGGTACCCAGTGAAACTGATAAACAACAGTGCCAAAGGTAGGTGATAGATAGGGAATATGTCTGTTGAGAGAAAGTGACTGTTCAAGCATAAAATACGCTCATTAATGCTGCTATAGGCCATGGTTATTCTTCATTTTTCACCTTTTCTTCTTCTTCTTACAGCATGCTCTTAGTCTGACATATAGAAATTGCTATATGTCAGTCTAAACAACTACAGGATATGCCTAGGCAAAGCTAACTGTAGTGCTCAAACACAAAATACCAAAACCAAAGAATTCTAAATAAGGACAGTTTTCTCTTATTCCTTATTCACTCTGTTGCTCTATTCAAATCCTACACTGTCATATATCTTTAATGTTCTAAAGACCTGCCATATGTGGCGGGTACAATATTTAAGACCAGAAAACTTCACAGCAACTTGACTATTAGATTATGTAATATCTTGTGCACTGAGTGGACATTTTAAAAATTAAGAGGGTGGCACAAGAAAAAAGCTGGTGATGTATCCAGAATCCAAAAACAAGATGTGCTTTGAAACACATAAATATTATACTATTTCATGGGGTCAAATAAAATAAAGATGCATTGAGGTGTATGTAAACGGGAAAAAAAAAAAACACAAATATGACAAAGAACAAAGAAAAACCCAAAGCTTTCTTTCTTTACACAGACATTTGCCTGTCTAACACCCTTTTTGTACATAGAAATGCACCTGCTAAAAAAGGCAAAGGACCCTTGTGTCTCATATTCTGGCAAACTTTGGGCACTTTGATGACTACTTCAAAAAAATTTAATCTAGAGCTGCATTTTCCACATTATTTTAGTACTATTTATGGAGAACAACACTTTGGTTTTCCTTTTTCCATTTGGTGTTGAAATTCTTGGAATGACTTTTCTTGCTTCTGCCTTTATTTTGATGTAAAACCTGATACAAACATAAGGTCTAAGCACACTGTTTTAACGCATCAGGCCAAGCTTGAGCAAAGCAGTCAGGTGAAACTAGGCAACCAGCATGGCTATGCTAATCACGCCAGATCCTACAATAGTAGATAGTTTCACGGTAAATTACGCACTAAGTCTGTTGAACAGCTTCTTATACATATTTTCAGAGGACACAGAAGCTTTAAATCATCTGTGAAAAAGAACGATTTCAACCATCATCTGCAGTGGTATGGTTGATAATACAGCTGTAGCCCAGGCAGTGGCTTTAATAAAACATTCAGCTTATGCTAATGAAAAACTGCTTCCCTCTTGGTTCCAGGTCACTGTTGTATAATGAGGTCGATGAAAATGGCGGCATGAATTTAATTGCAGAATTGCTGTAAAAGGGCGAGTTGTGACTCCACAAACAGGACTGCACCAAACTACATGTGCTCTTTAAGAGTGATTGTTGAAATCCTTTACAGTTTAAACAATAGTAAAAAATATGTGCTGCATCCAAATTACAGATCTTTATAACCGCAGAGCCTGGTGAAATTAATTAGGAACATGATCTCACTTCCAACTGCCAAAGTTTGCTGTTCCTTTTTTGTCTAATGTTTCGTGCAGTTTGGCTGCAATAACTGTGACATTTGGGAAACTGTCACAATGTTGAGTCTCCTATGGAGAGATTAGTTTGTCGTGACCTGACTGAGACTGTTAATCTGGCAGGGGCCCATTTCTAAGCAAATACAAACCACGAGTGGACCATAAGTGAGTTAGAGCTTTCCAGACGTGTACTTTCCTTAGGGAAGAGAGTTTGTGTCATGCATCAGCAATTTGAGAATGCCATGCAGTGTTAGTGGTTCACCAGGTGTACATGATGATCAAGACGACTTTGACTGATGTAAATTTACTCCTAGACAACATGGTCTGTATGACAGTCTGCTGCAATCTGCTCCACACTTTGAATTAGGCAACTTCTCCACCTCCAGGGCCAATGATCATTCAGTCAGTTTTTATGAAGAACCCATTTAAATCGTCTCCCTGAACCTGCTCTTAGGCCAGTGTCTGCCAACCTAACTTTTAAGTTTAACAACTTCCAAATATAACTCAACTCTGTGAGCGCCTGGAAAGACCAAAAAAGTTAGGCTCACAAAAAATTCCTAGTGATAGCTCTGCTGTGTTTTTCCAACTAATGACAACATCAAGTGCAGAAGAGATCCATAAAACCTTTAATGTGACAGGACTGTGTCAGAGTCCTGTTAGGATGAACAATATGCATCTATTTTTTTTTTTCTGTGTTGGATTTATTCAAAGTAAATGGATGTTCTGCATTGGTGTCTTGGTGCCTGCTGTCTGGCTGTGACAGATTAAGTGCTAGGATTCATACAAATTCTCTGATTAAATTGTTGTAAATCCTGGTAGAGGCCATTTTTCTGTTAGTTCTGAGGTCAGTAACTCGAAATTATACTGCTGGCAGTGCCATTTTAAGTCTTCCCTTGACAGGACATTTGTTTATATGTTTTTCCCCTTTTTTTCTTTTGTCCTGGCTGTCACATGCTGTGTAAAAGAAGAACGGAAAAATATATCCAACAGTAAGTCTAAAACATTGCTCATTTTGCCTTTAAAATAGTAATCAGATCTTGGGGGGGATGGATTATATGCTGAAAATAGGAAAGATGAAATATTAAGGCCCTTATGTCTGTCGTAAAGCAATGGTAGGCAGCATTTTTTTTGTGTTAAATTCCATAATAAGCCTTTCAGCCTATTGTAATTCAAATGGTCTGAGAGGAAACTAGACTTTAGCAAGTCTTCTTAGCTCCTCGATGGATCTATTAGCCAACAGAGTCATTAGCCAATGAGCGTACCCTGGATAATTTTGCTTTCTGACTCTTAGAATGACCAAAATGTACAAAATGGAGTCAAGGTTTTATTCAAGGAAGGTGTTCAAGGCTGAGGGCCATTTCTCCATAGACTTCTATAGGACAGGAAGTCTATTCGCAACTGCAGGTATCGCTCCCTGGTGGACATTAAAAAGAATGCAGGTTTAAGGCACTTGCGTGTCGGCTTCACTTTTCAGACCCAGAAGCTACGTCCATCTTTTAAACTCTCTATGGGTGCATCTAGTTAACTAGCTAGCCAGCCAGCATTATTGTTAGCTGAAAACTATCAAGCTCCACTCCAAATATGTTCATGTTCAATGAAAATAATACTACTACTACTAATAATAAAAACAAAAACAAGGTGGTGATGGCCAAAATGCCAAACTCAATGCTTCAAAATGGTACTCTAGAAAACTGTAACCTCAGTGTGACCACATCCCTATTTTACATAAAATTCAAAGCTTGCCATTCTCCTGGCAAGCTGCTAACTTCAGTTATACTGGCTGGTTACATTGTTGATTTATCATTAATACAGGTGGAAAGTGGCCATGTTAAATTTTGCTAATAGTTTAACTTTCCGCTTACTGTAGTCAAAATCTCACAATTGCTGCTGTAGCTGGTAAGAGGAGCTACGGACAAAAAAAGGAGAGCTGCAGGACGAGGAATGTAGCCAGTTATTATTTTTTGTTTGTTTGTTTTGCCATTTCCAAATTTCTGCCTACTGCTTTAATTCAAATTAACAGATGACATTACAAAAACAGCTATAAAAGCATGACTGTCTGGCATTGCGCACACATGAACACATAGAAACATATTAAACACCCACAAACACATTCCCTTTCTGTCAAATACAAAAGCATACGTATATATTCACATTTCATTTCATTTCACTGATCACTGGGAATATGAAGTCTCTGTTGGTTCAACACATTTTAAATGGTGTAAATCAAAGTGAGGGTGTGAATAAAAGGGAGTTCAAAATGAAAGAAAATAAATGCCAAATCTGTTAATGAAAATGTCAACTTGTGTGGTTGCCTCATATTATTGCCCTCTTTTAACTGTGTGCATACTGATAAGAGTTATTTGAGGTGAAAATAAAAATGTTCCGGTAATTTCAGTTTGAAGGAATTGCATATATCTGCAAACATATAAACCAATTAAAAACTCACTTCCATGGGCTCATAGTTTTGTGAATTGTAAAAAGGTCGATAGGTGCAGCCACACTACATAAAGTTTAATGTACTCTGTTATCTTCTTTTCTAAAAACAAAACATCCAGAATATATTTATGAGAAGAGAAACATGGAAAGAAAAAAAGCCATTCAAATATAATAGAATTATCATCATAATTCTATGACATGATGAGAAAAACGCCATCAGATCCTTTACAAAAGCATGAGTGCTGTTAGATATAAATATGAAATTTATGTTGTTTTGATGCAGAGCAGGAACAGCAAGAAACAAAGGCACTGGAGAAGTAAAAACTTGTTAAATCACTTAATATTGCACCAACCTTCAGGCCTGGAACATCGTCGACACAAGCAGCATTTTTAAGGACACAATGCAAGGGCTGTTTCTTGCATTCAAAAGAAGCAGAACCTGCAGTCTGAATGTTGTAAGGTGATGCTAATGCAAGCTGCATGAACATTTGCAAATGAGACAGCATTTGCTCGTGGTGATACTATAAGGCAGTAGTAGTGGTCATCTGGTAAATCGCTGTCAGCACCTGCAAGTGCAATCCCAGTTATTTTAGTATGCAACTATGTATAATGTGTACATTTGCTCAGCTCTGCCCCATTATTTCTTACTATGGTTATAAGCTTTGTGTTTATATGTTTGCAAACTTTTTATCCTGCAGTATTTTCTCTGGATAACTACATCTTGGTTTTGGTTTTATGCTGCTAACTTGCATTAGCATGTGCTTGCCTTGTGTTAACTGTGTATCAGGCCTTAATCCACTTACCCTGGGGTGAGAGGATGGCATGCACTTGCTGGGAGGGAGGGTATGTTATATAGGTTTAGGGATGGGAGATGGGAAGACAAGCACACACCTTCAGTGTGGGACACAGGCAAAGAGATCTCCATGCAAGCAGCGGACTGGGCCTTGCGGAAGGGTGGTCGGCCAGGGCCTCTGCGGGTAAGCCGTGGCCCCTCAGGACCCATCGGAATGCGAGGCTTCCCCGCCGAGCAGGGCTGGGAGGTGGGGCTAGTGCAATGTCCATTGACATGATCTGTAACAACGGCAAAGCATTAGCAAACAACAGAAAGAGGGATGTAATTAGACTTCCAAACATATTCTAATCAACTGCTGCATTATCCATCTTCATAAGTCATTTAGTTTAATAAAAATCAAGACGGGGAAGAGAATTAAGGAAGAGAATTTCAATGGAAATAACTGCTTTTCTCAACCTATTGGGAGACTATGTTTACTTGACAACAAAAAAAAAAAACAGACTTGCAAACCTCTAATTCAGTATAACATTAGATGACCAATGAAGATGAATATTTTTTGCAGTGTGAGAGGAGCAAGCTGATGTTGAAAATTTGATTGCCAACTAGAAAGATGATAGTGAGGGAAAAGGGGAGAGTGAGTGACAAAGGGTTGAAGAGTGGTTTGAAGTAAGTATGTGCAAGGAGGAGATGCTGGGGCAAAAGGAAGATGCAGAGTAAAATTGTGAGTGCAGTTTTATCCATTCTGTGACATGAAAGATATGATATAAAACAGGCTTGTTTCATCTCCACTTTGTGCTTTTATCTCTGTGAACCATTAGAAAACGTTGTTTTTAGCAGAAACCGTTTCTCAGCCCAGAAGCTTTATGACATCCACAGCAAAGCTACAAGTGAAGAAGAAAAGCCTCTGTTCTTTTATTCTTTTATTCTCTCAAATTAGCCCTCAGTTATGTTGGTTGGGCTACATATTCGTCTATGGACAGTACTACTATGAAAACACTTGTTGCTTTCTGGAATGGTTTTACATGGCCTCCCCTCAGGGACTGAGTTTGTTGGAAGGTTTGTCCATACCTAATGTACACTGTGTGTGAGCAAAACAATTTGTTTGGAACCAAACCCTGTTAATGAGACAAAGAAAAGAAAAGCAGGATTGTGTGGACTGGGTGAACTTTGTTGTTCTTTGTTGCCTGCAGTAGACAAAAAAAAAAAAAAAGCTGCCAAGACAGCTCTAATTACAAGCTTCTCGATACCTGTGCCTGGGCACTCTCATTCTCACTTGTCTTGAGACACGAGTAAATAAAACAGCCCCTTTTATTAATGACCTCCCCATGGCAGAAAAAAAAAACAAGATTAAAAGCATTTGTGGTTGCCGGAATGGGCTGACAGAAGCTTTCCATTTATTTTTTGTATCCTTTCCTCGCTGAAAATCTTGTATATGGAAACTAGTGAAGCATGCAGATGAACAACATTATGCTAATTTGTAAAAACACTAAGCAGTGTTCTCTCTTCACTCTTCTCCTAGTATTCGGCACTGATCATTCATCTGTCACATCAAGAGGACTCTCCTGTTCAGCTAGTTGCTGCAAAACTGATTCAATTTCAAAGTGAAGATGAAAAGCTCCAGGGTGCCACCCAGTCCATGTGCAACACTCACCCAGTTTCACAGCAGGACTGACGAGGCAGTACAGGGATTGAAAACTGCAGGTAATATTGGGCCAAACCGTATGACGACACTGCTGCGAAGCGGGCTTAATGTTTTGTTCTTGTGAATTTCAAACAGAGCTGCAGCAAATCAGTCATTGCCTCGAAATGTTCTGAAGGAAACTGGTGCACAGCTGAAAGTACGGCAGTGTACTCTGACGTGCACGTCCCACACCACCCCCTCACCACACGCGCACAAACATAACAGCACATATCCATCAATAGGGTGCACACACATACAAAGGCACACACACAAGTAGGCAGTAGTCCCAACTGTTATGTTGTCATACCCCACAGGTGCTAAGTTGCTTTTAACTGGATTTTAACCTCTGTACATCATTCAGGGGTATGTTTGCACCTGACAGGAAATTTAATGAGTTTAAAATGTTCTCTGTAATGTGTAATGACAATACCAAAACTAAGACTGTTCTCTTCAAAGCTGAATTTTGAAATTTGGGTTTCTGTCCTCACACTTCTAGCTGTCACATAAAGAGTCGTTATTAAATGACACACGTAAATAAAAAATGAGTAGGCACATTCTGTGTTAAAGAAGCAGAAGTTTTGAGAGGCGACAGCATGTGTGGCACTGCAGAAGGAGAGCAAAGGGAAACCTGAGACTGCGATGTGTATGCAGCAGTTACAGATGTATGGGGGGAACGCTCAGTATCTGTAATGCAGATGATCCAGTCAAAATGGAGGGAAGACTGTTTAAGAGAGAAATGATCCAGTTACAATGAAAGAGGTAGCAAGTGATCCAATACTGCAGAGCAAAGGCTGTCAATGGAAGAAAGTTTGCATAAAATCAGAAGATGGTCCAATCATGATAAAGCGATAGAATGCCTCAAATTCAAATATGGGGCATGAGTTACAAATCACCTTTATAAACACTTGCAAAATGTAGAAGGAACAAACACAGAAGATTTAAATCAAAATACATTAAAGGGGCAAAATGGACGAACACTTTAGGCCGACAGTCTCATGGGCTGGTTGTACAGGCGGAAAGAGTAACAAGGAAACT